>SJYC01132399.1:0-33564 GCA_006408675.1 Madoqua kirkii
TATCTGTCCAGATGAAATGTCACGCCCTCAAGAACCACCCCTGGAGCAGACAGATTATCTGGGAGATGGATGAGGGCCCTCAAGGGCTCTGCCCAGCCCACCCAGGAGAAGGCTAGATATGCCTATGACAGAAGAGGGCAGAGTAAAGATAACCCCGCCACCTAAGTGCACAGCACTCCAGGGGTGCTGGGTAAGGGGCTGGCAATGTGGGGTATGGGAAGAGTTCTAGGAGCCTTCCCAGCAGAGGAGACATGATCCTGGAGACAGAAAGATTTGCTGAAAGTCAGAAGAAAAGTCTGCCCTGCTCAGAGCTCAATAGGCTCAAATTCTTTGAGAAGGTGGTGTATCCAGGAACTGCTCTGCTCTGGGGACAAGAATAGGGGTGACGGTGACAGAGGAAGGTGGTAGGTTATGGACAATCGTTTATCTCAGGTCTCTTCCAGTTCCAGAGTTATAGGATTCTAATCTGAACCTCCTCCAGCAACAATTAGAAAAAGTTGCCTGAGTCCGGGGACTTCTGGAAAGAAAGTTGACTAGTTGCGTCAAACAATAACCAAGAAGAAATTCTGAAGGGATAAATTTTCCTTATCGCTCCAAGACATGCATCAAAGCAGCTAGCTGCTGTCTGCCCAGCCTGGGAAGATGATAATGGTTTCTAATGGCCTGTAAACAATAGAAGCGGCCTTTGTAATGAAGATTAACAAATTAATTCCTTAGGCTCCCTCCCTGCACCCTGCAGCGCCCTGCTTCCCCCTGTGCTGGGACAGAGCAACCTTCAGGGATCTAAGAAGAGGAGGGATCCAAGCCCAAGACTTGATGCTTCTGAGGGAAATCAGACCTGTGGGCCACAGTGGGGGTGTGTCCCGAAGGAGGGTCACTAATCACCTCGTCCTCAATCTGGGTAAAAGGAAAAGAATCCCTTGTCTCGGAAAATATCAGAAACCAGAGAGAGAGAGAGACAAAACACCTGGAAACTGGCACTAGAGGTAAACCATTCTGACTCATTCATTCAGCAAACACTTGTATACACTTACTAGGGTGCCAGGCATCTGCAGAGGGTAGAAGAGAATACAAAGAAAACACCTGTCCTGCATGGAACGACAGTCTGGGGGCTGGTGCAGGAATAAGGGGTCTGCGCAGAGAAGGATAATACAGGCTAACGCAATAATATTTGCAAAGTGTTACCCATGTCCAGACGTCTGTTTCCACTTCTTGCTTCTTCTTTGATGTACCATGTTCAGTGTGGGTGACTGGGGTAGATGATATTCAGAAAACAGAGGAGTCAGAAAGAGGAGAAAGAAAAGGGGACACAAAAGAAAAAGGAAGCCAAACCCCTCCTCCCTCCTGCCACTGTCCTCTCTATACTCAGTCCCAGTTCTGGAGACTAGAGGCCCCAAGCAGGTCCAGGCCACCAAGTCACAATCCATGCCATGTCTGTTCCTGCACCAACAAGATGTTTTTGCTGAACTCTACAAAATTCTGGCCATCTGGACTTTTCTATTTGATACACCAACTTCCAGCACCCAACAACCTTCACTCTTAGACCTCCTCTGTGTGTGTGTGTGTGTGTGTGTGTGTGTGTGCGCGCGCGCATAAACACATGTGCATACACATTAATGGTGATATGATGGAGGGACATCTAAGGCTTTTTCACCCATGGGTCCAAAGTTAACAATGTTGCCTTTTGAAACTAATGATGAATACATTCTTTTGCATCTGCTTAGCCTCTCATTTTTCATTTCTTCAATAAATATTATCTCATGTTCATGCCACAAGTAACCTTGGGTGGCAACAAAGAATAAACACTGTTATCTCTGCTTTAGATTTCTCCTCCTCTCTCCATTTGTTTTCCACTCTGCAACAGTTGAGCACCTATCATGTGCTGGTACCACGCAGGGTGTGAAGTTTACAAGACAGAGCAAAGTTAACGTGGGCACCCCCTCCATCAGCTTCACAGCAAGGTAGGGGAGAGAGACAGATGCGCAATCTGTTCTCCAGGACTTGGGGCAGCTTCTGGAGGAAATGACTGACCTTAAAAGATTTTGTCAAGTGAAAGACAAAAGAAAGGAGATTCCAGGGAGGTGGGCTGCTGTTTGTGCTCAGAGAAGAGTAAGCCGTCTGCTGTCTGCAGCCTATGGCATGAGTGGGGGTGAAGGGCACAGCCTGAGAAACGAGACTAAAGAGGTGGGCTGGGCCCCGACCATAGAGCCAAGGAGCTTGGACTTTGTCCTGAGGGCAACGAGGAAACCAACAAGGGTTTAAAGCAGAGGCAGGTGATGTGATCAGATTTGTATTTTAGCAAGACTATTCTGGCTGCTGAGTAGAGAATGCACTGGAATAGGAAGAGACTCAGCAGGCTCTGGAGACATTTCCAGAATAGAATCGACAGGACTGGGTGTCCCATTGGAGGCAGGAGGAAAAGGAGGCTTTCTCATGTGAGCTCAGCCAAGACAGGAAACCAATAAGAAAGCAAGAGGCAGAGAAATTCAGTGCCTAAGGTCACACAGACTACTTGATGACAGACCATGCCAGGAGCCTAAAATTCTTCCCCGTAGAAACTCTTGGTTTGCCATGTTAGCATCAACCAGTGACTTAGCCGTCATTGTCTGCCAGACTGTTTCCTTGTCCCCTGCTTGTTTCATGCAGGTTCGTTTTTCTCCCTGCAAAGATGACAAGCCCGTGAATGCAAAATTCCTTGACCTCCCAAAGGCTGGCACAGTCCTAGGCACCAAGAGGTCAATGAATGTTAGTGAGTCAATCAAATCCAGGAGCCCTACGGGGGCCTTAGGCACTGCCTTCACTGCGATGTGAGCCTGTTTTCTTCTTTAATCCTTAACAAACAGTATTTTTTAAATCACATCTAGATTGAGCAGTTCTTAGATGCTTGTATTTCAAAGTTCAGGAAACTTTTAACAACAACAGAAGAAAAAAAAAATTACAGGGATCACCATAGTCTTGTCAACTTTTTTTACTTTGCCAGCTAAGGACATTCTAAAACCCAACTGCAATCTACTACTCAAGTTCTTAAAAGAAAGGACATTTAATACATACTGCACAGGTCAGAATAATATAGTTTTAAGATTAGGGATAATCCTTCAAATAAAATCAGAGTTCCTTGACTAAGCACAATTGACACTTGGGGCCAGATAAAGCTTTGCTGTGTGTATGGGGGGTGTTGGGGAGGGTAGGGATGCAGGGGGGTGTTGTTGAGGAGTCATCCTGTACTCTGTGAGAGGGTCTGCAACATCTCTGGCAACTGCTCAAGATGCCTGTAGCACTCCCAAATTGTAACAACCAAACAATGTCTCCAGGCATTGCCAAACAGCCCAGGGGGCAAGACCGTCTCAGCTGAGAACCAGTGAATTTATAAAAGGAAGCCTTACTAACAAACTAGTTATTAGTTTATTACCCTTATATTTTAGAGTGGTAGAAACCTCCTCACAAACTGGCACCAGTCCCTAAACCAGCTTTGAGGAATGAGAGGTTAAGAAGATGGGATTTGACATCAGACTTGACCTCAAATCTCAATTCTGCTTCTTACTCACTGCCTGACCTCGAGCCAGTGCCTGCTCTAAACCTCTCTTTCCTCTCCTGCAGGACCTCCCGTCAGAGTTGGGAGGATTAAGCGGAATTGATGGAACCCACTTAGCAACATGCCTGGCACATGACTGTCAGGAGAGACAGGGTATGACAACGACTAATATTATTTCTGTACCTTTAGTGTTCCTTCTATACCTCTTCAATAGCACATAGCAAAGCGTCTGGCACACATGGATGGCGACCCAGATTTAGGATGTTCAGGGGAAAGGGATCTTGCACATAATGTAGAAGGTCTCCAATAAACATTTATTGAAGAAATAGATGAACCCCCAATCACACCCTGCTCTCACCAGTTTCTTTCCCCAATCCCACCACACCTAAGCTCTTCCTTCTGTTACGAGAACTTTCTCAAAATCTCCCCATGGGGATCAAACCCATGAATGAAGTCTGGCCACTCCAGGACCCCTGTTCTGTGGATAAGAACTCTGGGGAAATCCTCTAACGATTAGTATTGCTATCCATCGGCTACCTGGATTTTGACTAGCTCTCGCCCCGCTGAGGATGAGAGTACAGCCTTGCTCAGGCCCACCATTAAAGTCACCCATTTCATCAGCATCGTCAGGTTGCTGCCGTCCCCCTTGAGATATTTAAACTGGAGGCAGGCCAGGGACAGAAAAAGGAGGTGGCACTATCCTTGAACAAAAGTAGCCATAAAAGGGTGTGGGAAACAAGGGAGCGACAAATTAAACAAGCAGGCAACCTCAAAGGAAGGGGAGGAGGAGAGACTCTGACAGGGGTCAGAGTTCATGCTGCCTCCTCCACCCCCACCAAGCCCACCTCCTGCCTCGCACACAGAGCACTGGTGGCTCTTGCAAGGGGGAAAACAGTCCTTGTTATAAACCAGACATGTCCTGGCCAAAGCCCAGCCATCATAAATTTCTGGGGCTCACCTCGCATGTACATAAAATATCTATCTTCTGACAATTTCCAGAAGGATCAAGGTTTTCTCACCATCACAGGGTCATGGGACATAATCACAAAGAGGGGACTTAAAGAGCAGTGGACCCAAGCTCTCATTCTACAGACGGGGAAACTGAGGTTCGGAGAGAGAAAGAATCTGCTCAGGACCATCCAAGCGTGCTCCAGGTGGCGCTGAGCTGAGAGCTTGAGGCTTCTGTTTCGGCACGTGGCTTCACTAGGGGCTCCAAAACATACCCAGAGAAGAGCAAGGTGTGTTACGAACTAAACTCACCCGTCCTGAAAACATAGTTGATCATTTCTGCAGCCTCAGATGAGCAAAGTCTTAACAAGTTCTCAGAAGGGGCTACTGATCTAGCCTCATGGCTTCTCCATCCGTTTGGAGACTGTTAAGAGAATAAATCACTTTCTGCAGGAGAATCTAGCAACTCCCTTCTTTGCTCCATCATGAATCATGTCTTCTCCAGACCATCTGATACTATGACCAAAACACAGAGAACTGTAAAGACCATCTGGGGGACGGACAGAGGGTGCTGGAGGGAGGCACACACGTGCATATAATGGGAAGAGAGACAGGAAACCCATGTGGCCAAATGCTAGTAGACGGTGACTCTAAGCAAACAACAGAGCTGTCATTCTTCTACTTGAAAACAAAGTAATTTCTTATATTTATATCCAGTCAATGTTCAAATATTGATTTTTCATATTTTTAAAGTGTGCAGTTGAGCGTCTTACTCTCTCCGTCTGTAAAATGAGAGCTTGAGTTCCTTTTACCATCTTGTAACTTTTCAGAGGGTGTGAAATTTTTCCAAGTGAAAATTCCAGGGAGAGAAAGCACTAGTTCATAATCTAAATTAATTTGTTTTAATGATTTGCAAGGAATCAGGATTCACTCCCTCAGTTTCACAGAGTTTCTCTAAGGACTAACATCCTTAGAAAACGTTGTAAGACCTCCCAGAGATTAGAGGTGTACAGCTCCAAAAAATATGTGATGCTCAGCAACCTTGGGATCCGTAACCGATTTCAAATATTTTGTCCCATCAGCTCCCCAAATACACATATGCTTGTCACATTATGTATCACGGTGGTTTTGTTTCAGAAAATAACTAGTTACAACAAGTTATGGATGGAGCAAAGTCAGAATCCAAAAGAATTCACCTCTTTTCAATATATAAGGTTCATTAATACAAAGAATGCAGCTTAATTTCTATTCAGTATGAAAATTCATTCATATAAATTCTTGAATCAAAATCCACATCTGACCCACAGTCACCATGTTCTCTATTCAAAGTAATTTTTAATTTGGGTCATATGGGACCCCTAAAACTCTACCCTTGACCACACATATGAAACCCATGCCAATACTGTGGCATTCAAGGCGTGAAGGTTTGAGAGAATGCAACCCATTCAAGAAACTTGCAAGAATTCCTTATGATCAAAGTAAGAGTTGAAAGGAGAAGAAGCAGAAGAATATGAGATTGGAAAGATAGGTAGAGATCAGATCCAGGAGGGCCTATATGCTGGACGAAGAAACAAGATGTTTATTTGGGGGCTGGGGGTGTGGCAACAAGGCAGCACTGGGTTTTAAGATGGGAGAGATATAATTGGATCATTCCAGCAGAGGATGGATGGCAGTAACTCAGAACTAGGGAGTCTAATTGGAATGACAAAGATCTGAACAGTTAGAGTGGGAGTGAAGAACTGAGGACAAATTAGAGAGGGCTATTAAAGAAAGCAAAGGGACAGTCCTTGAGAGGAAGAGGGCAGCCGTGCCTGACAGGCAGGAGTCCAAGGTGACTTCCAGCTTCGCTGACTTGGGGGGTGTGGCTGCTGCTCATCCAGGTGGGGAGTCCAGGAGAAGGTTTGGCAGAGGAATGTAGCAAGTTCTAAACATGCTGAGGTTTCACCTGGATATGTAAATGTGGAGCCCCAGAGAGAAGTCTGGGTTGGACATATGCATTTGGGAGTAATCAGCATATATATGATCAGGATGTCATGGGTGCGGATGCGGTCACCTAAACAGAAACAAGAACTGAATTAAGAAACTCTGGGGAACCGAAGTGTTTTAAGAGGAGGGGCAAGGAAGAGGAGCTCTCCCTCACCCCCGAGAACACTGACTGGCCTAAGAAGCAGAGACCTCAGTCTGCTTTTAAGTGACCCACTAAACTCCTCTATCTTCCACGGGCTGCTCACAACCATGCTAGAGCTGAGGAAGGAGCAATGATGTATTAAAATAAACTCACTTCTTAACAACAAGAAGACAAACAACCCAATTACAACATGGGCAAAGAATTTGAATGGCTGTTTCACCAAAGAATATATACAGATGGTCAATAAGCACACGGAAGCACCTAGCATCATTAATCAGAGAAATGCAACTCAAAACCACAGTGAGGCATCGCTTCTTATCTACTAGGACGGGCTATAATCACAAAGATAATTGCAAGTGTCAGCAAGGATGTGGAGAAATTGAGCCCTCGTATACCACTGGTAGGAATGTACAATGGTGCAGCCACTCTGAAAGAAGTTTGGCAGGACTTCCCTGGCGGAACAGTGGCTAAGATTCCACCCTCCTTCTGTAGTGGATGTGAGCTCAACCCCTGGGTGGAGAACTAAGATCCCACAGGCCACATGGTGTGGCCAAAAAAATATTTCAGCAAATTAAAACAATTTTTTAAAATAAATAAAAATAATTTTTTAATGAAAATAATTTGGCAGTTTCTAAAAGAATTAAGTATAGAGTTTTCACACAATCCAGCAATTCCACTCCTAGGCATATACCCAAGAGAGCTGAAAACACGCCCACATGAAAACTTATACATATTAGCATTATTCATATAGCCAAAAAGTGGAAACAGACCACATGTCTATCAACTGATGAATGGGTAAATAAAATATTCACACACTGGAATATTATTCTACCATAAAAAGGAAAAACATGCTACAGTATGGTTAGACACTGAAAATATGTTAAGTTAAAGACCCAAGACACAAAAGGCCACATATATCGTCTGATTCCATTTATATGACATAGTCAAACCAAGGGAATTCATAGATACAGAAAGCAGATTCTTGGTTGCCAGGGCCTGGGCGAGGGGAGAATGAGAAGTGACTGTTTTGGGGTAACAGATTTCTTTCTAGGGTAATGAAATATCCTGAAATTAGATACTTGCAATGTTTGTACAATGCTGAATATACTGAGAAAGCTCAACTGCACACTTTAAAATACGAAAAATCAATATTTGAACATTGACTGGATATAAATATGAGAAATTACTTTGTTTTCAGGTAGAAGAATGACAGTTCTGCTTTTATTCTTTTTTAATCCTTACTGTTTAAATAAATAAATAATCTATAAAATAAGATGCTAAAAGAACCCAATTAACCCAATTAACTGTACATGGTTAAAATGGTGAACTTTATATTACAGGAATTTTATCTCAATAAAAGAAATTTTAGACAATAAACTCACTTTACAAAGTTCCCATAGGCAAGAGGAGCTGGGTGAGCAATTTCTCCACCTTGCCCAGATATTCTGAGTAAAGAAGCCGACACTCCATCCTAACTAAAGACGCCAAAAAGCATGCTCCTCAACAGACTCTTAAATGCCTTCAAATGTCCATAAGTTAGGGGTGGGGGCTCTGCTGATGATTAGAGGCAGAACAAGCCCCTCTTGATAGCTACTCCCACCTTGGTGAGGCTGCCTCACTTCTAAGACCCTAAAATGCTAAACAAGCAGACCAGACCTACAGAGAGACAGCAACTAGGTATGACCTGGGGCATAGATACTCCACAAAGACAGAAAAGAGAAATGATTTCTGGGCCTAGGGTACCCAGAAGCCCCAGAATGGCAACCTTTGGTTCCTGCCCCTTATTCAGCACCCAGCGCCCCTGCACTGCGTTTCCAGACGACCTTGTGGGCCAGCGTTCCAGGCTGTCCAGAGCGGCACCATTCGCAGCAAATACAGCAGCTCTCTGTTCACCCAGTGCCCCGGGCAGTGGCTCTAAATCTCTTTGGGCTTTGGACACAAGTGATTTTGAAATTAGCACAACTTACATGGTCGAGAGCCAGCTCAACACCGTCGGCTGCAGAAGTCAAGGCCCCGAGAAGCCAAGAATGGGACAGGAGACGGACTGTGAGTTTATCAGAGGAGCTCGGAGCCTCCGGGCAGCAGAGCCTGAGGTTGGAGCTCCAGGGTTCCGCAGAACTTCCTGACGATAATTTCATTGCTACTTCCCTCTCCAGTGATATGCTTCTCTCTCTCTTTTTGCTCCCCCTCTCCCGCCAAACTCCCAGGGTAACACTGGATAATGAAGTGAGAGAATGAAAACGCTTCTAGGTGGCATCGACCACCTCCGAGAGACCGTCAGAGCAGGGAGGTAGTTCTGGAGTGAAAAGCAAAACCTCTGGCCTCTTCCAGCCCTTGGGTAAGCAACCCTTCCCCCATGCCTCCCTGTCCCTCTCCGCCCGACGAGAAGCAGAGCACAAAGAAACCAGGTCTTCCCTTGGGGTTCTGGCCACCTCATGGGGCGATCATGATACCCTGCAGTTGCCATGCCTACTGTGATGTCATTCCTTTTATCATCCCATCAAGGTGGATTTTTTTTTTTCCTTTTCTCTAAAGGACATCCTCCGATCGAATGCCTGGGGGCCCACTGGGAGCTCCAGCCCTTGTCTTAAACTAGACCTGGGTAAACTACAGCATCCGGGACCTCAGAAGACTCTAAGACCTAATGGAGGTACGGAAGGGTTAGGAGTGGCTCCCAGGACACAGAGACGCTCTCCTCCCAAGCTGGTCGATCTCTCTCTACCTTTATGCAGAACACAGATTTCACCAGCGCTCACAAATGCAAACAGGACAGGGATGTGTGACAAGGTCCTGTCAGCTCTACTCAACAGGGCAGAAGGCAATCACTTTTTAAGGAAAATGAAGGCAAAGAAGAAAGATGGAGGAAAAGACATACAAACCCCCTACTTATCATGCACTGAAGAATGCAAAAGAGCAAAGAAAAATATTTCCTAAATGATTGCTTTCCACTGTCTAGCCATGGAGCTCCGGAGGTTCCATACCAATGAAAAGCATTTCTCTGGGTCCCTACTGTGTGCCAAGCACTGCGCCAGGTACTGGAGTCCCATTTTTCGAAGAACTAATAACAGGATGACTGTTCACAATCATGACAGTTACACAAGCTCATCTTAGCGCCTTTGCTCCACTAGAAACCAAAGCTCTGAGAAACCAGGCAGTTTGTCGCCGGCCATGAGGCTCAGTCTACAACCTGTGGGCAGAGAGCAAAAACTCGGGCAAGGGCGAGCCTTCCCCAAAACCCTCAAGTGAACACAACAGCTGGCTGTGTGCTTTCTCCTCTTTTGTCCTCCGCTGTGGGATCCACGGGGCTTCTGCCAGGCAGTGAAGGAAGGCGGCAGGCAGCTCGCGCTCCAGCTGCTGCAGCCCCACCAGGGAGATGGCGGCCATCTGCCACGCTGAACGGCAGTAGGGCCCAGGAAGGCCGTTCCTGCAGCCGGCTCCCCCTCTGCAGTCAACTTAACCTTTAGGCAACAGGACCGCTCCTGGAAGTCATCACTGACATTGTTAAGACACAGCACCAGGTACAAAACAGGGGCCCGAAAGCACTGGAAACTTCCAGACCTATTATAAAACATGGCGACTGCTGTTGGCGTCAGCCGCCCTGTTACTTTCAGCCAAAAACCAACACAGAGAACTGACTTTATCTTACTGGATCTATAACATATTTTTTGTATTTAAAAAAAATTATACATCACAAATATATTCTTTTCATCTTAAGCAGGAAAAAAAAAATCCAATGCCCATTTTACGAATGAGGAAAGGACAGAGAAAGGTCATCCCAGGTGACATTAATATGCAGAACCGAGATTTTTATCTTACGTATTCACTTTCAGGGACCCTTGGTGACAGCACAGGCACTAAGGGATTTAGATGGAAGCCACGTTACCAAGCCACCAAACAAGCCATCACTGTTAGTTCTTTTGTGTTTAAGTAGGGTTGGGGCAGGGTTGGGGGTTGGGGCGGGGGGAGGCGGGCATAATAACAGGATGACTGTTCACAATCATGACAGTTACACAAGCTCATCTTAGCGCCTTTGCTCCACTAGAAACCAAAGCTCTGAGAAACCAGGCAGTTTGTCGCCGGCCATGAGGCTCAGTCTACAACCTGTGGGCAGAGAGCAAAAACTCGGGCAAGGGCGAGCCTTCCCCAAAACCCTCAAGTGAACACAACAGCTGGCTGTGTGCTTTCTCCTCTTTTCGTCCTCCGCTGTGGGATCCACGGGGCTTCTGCCAGGCAGTGAAGGAAGGCGGCAGGCAGCTCGCGCTCCAGCTGCTGCAGCCCCACCAGGGAGATGGCAGCCATCTGCCACGCTGAGCGGCAGTAGGGCCCAGGAAGGCCGTTCCTGCAGCCGGCTCCCCCTCTGCAGTCAACTTAACCTTTAGGCAACAGGACCGCTCCTGGAAGTCATCACTGACATTGTTAAGACACAGCACCAGGTACAAAACAGGGGCCCGAAAGCACTGGAAACTTCCAGACCTATTATAAAACATGGCGACTGCTGTTGGCGTCAGCCGCCCTGTTACTTTCAGCCAAAAACCAACACAGAGAACTGACTTTATCTTACTGGATCTATAACATATTTTTTGTATTTAAAAAAAATTATACATCACAAATATATTCTTTTCATCTTAAGCAGGAAAAAAAAAATCCAATGCCCATTTTACGAATGAGGAAAGGACAGAGAAAGGTCATCCCAGGTGACATTAATATGCAGAACCGAGATTTTTATCTTACGTATTCACTTTCAGGGACCCTTGGTGACAGCACAGGCACTAAGGGATTTAGATGGAAGCCACGTTACCAAGCCACCAAACAAGCCATCACTGTTAGTTCTTTTGTGTTTAAGTAGGGTTGGGGCAGGGTTGGGGGTTGGGGCGGGGGGAGGCGGGCAGTGAGAAGATTTAGGAGACAGATCCCCATAAAAGCCCAAGCATTTATTCCCAAATACATCGCTGATATGGTTCAGGGGCCAGATGTCAGGCTTGCTAACACTGTCCTCCTTTTAAACAAGCCAGCCTGCCTTTCACCTGTCCTCAGGTAGGTGTCCAGGTGCCCTACTTTTCCATGGAGCCCTGCTCCCTTGGGAACAGAAGCCTGAACAGACTGCTTTGCACTCGCACAGGTAAGAAACGCTGCCATCCAAAACCAGGCCAGCGAGGACACGCAGGAAACATTCACTAGGTGGCGGCTCGGCTGGCTTCAGCTGCGAAACCCATCCTTTAGGACACACATCTGTGAGACAGGCCCTGCAGAAATTGCAGTTCGGATCAAAGCAGGCCGGCCCTGATCATCTCATTAAAAGCGGCAGGATGTGAACTCCAAGTTGTGATGAGGCCTAAAAAGCAGGAGTCCTAGACTCTGACCTGGACTTGAATCTCAGCACCACTCACTCACTATGTGACTGAGAGTGTTTGCTCTCAGTTTTCCTCCTCCATAAAATGGGGATAAAGATAGCTGCAAGAAGTTATGAAAATGCCAATATGTAATAGACTCTTCAAAGATTGTACCTGTAAGTATCGGTTTGCCAGGCACAGCAGGGTGTCTGTGCTCAGCCACCCACACATTTTCCCTGACCCCTTCTGACCCATGGCCTTCACTTGCAACAGAACTGACCTGGAGGGTAAAGCCTTTGGCCAGAGCTGAGCTCTCATTCTTGCCAAGCTAACTGACCCATATAGGCTTCACAGCCTTGATCTTACTGGAACCACTCTTTTGTTTGTTTGAATTTTTTATTTACGCATATGCTTTTTATGAGTTTCTTTATGCATATGTGTGTGTGTATATAATTTATTCAAATGCATTTTATCACTTACACTCTCTTCCTGTATTCTGTCTTCCCACGTCAGCACCCCAACTCTGATCCTGCTTTCCACATGTGGCCCATGTTAATATTTCAGTCTGTGTCCTTCCATGTTTTTCCTCATACCATGTAAATAATTTTACACACAAAAACATACATAAATAGGGGCTTGGGGAGAGGTATACGCTCTTCTCTCTCTTGCTCCTTCTGTTATATGTTGCTCAAATCCTTTTAATGGTTCTGTAATGACCCACAGGATGAAGGTACCATTGCTATCAGACCATTTCCCTACTGACAGGTATTCACTGAGTTTTAATTCTTGACCATTACATCAAAATATCAATAAACTCCTTGTACGCATGTCCTCACCGAAGATCATTTTCTAACCAGACAAATTGCCCAAGCCCAGGATGTGAAAGTCATCCATCAAAAGACATGATCGTGAGCTCCAATAGGGTCACATCATCCTTAAAAGTCCCTTTAGAACAGGACCTCTCTGCTCTTAGAAGTGCAGACTCCAGGCTTGGGTCTGACCTCCAACTCCTAGTCCTTGCAGGGTCTTACTGTGTCAGCTCTCTAGGTCTTAATTTTCCCTTCTGTGAAGTAAAATAATAACTGCCTGGTGGTGCAGAATTCGGGAGTGTTTTTGTGAGGGAGCCATGTGTGAAGTGCTGTTTTTGCTGTTATCCTATAGGATGTTGCTTCTAGTTTGTTGTGCTGGCAGTCAAGGAAGGGAGGGCAAGCCAAAACTAACTGTTTCAACTCAACTCCCTCTAAGACTTGGAGGTCCTTCTTCAGAAAGTTGCAGGGACTGGGTGGGAAGGCCTCTGTCTCTCTGCCTTCCGGAAGCACCTTGCACTGAGATTGTTTACAACCCAAAGTCAGGACTAGCTGGAAGGACTTTTGAGTCTCCACCTGCCAGGCTTTGTCACATTCCAAAGAGGAGCAGCTGGAACTGAAGTTATAAGAGGAATTGTCCAGTGAGCAGATTGTAGAAAATCGGAAATCTCACTGATGTCTGATTTTCACTCAAAAGCTCCCTAAGCTCTTAATTGCATTCAATAAAAAGTGTAAGGTGGTGGGGATGGGTGTACTTCTTTTGCAGGGGATGTGGTAATTAGAATTTTCTGTTCCTGAAAAAAAGAGATGCTTTGGGGAGGGGAAATCCCTAAAACTTCCATTTCAGATAGCAGTTCTAAGCCTTTCAAGAACCTTCCTGAAAAGAAGCAGTTTCAGCAACTCAAGTGAATTTGCCGGGTTACCATATGGTTCATAACGCATGAGTTGTTCAGTCGCTCAGTCGTGTCCGACTCTTTGCAACCCCATGGACTACAGCACACCAGGCTTCCCTGTCCTTCACTGTCTCCTGGAGTTTGCTCAAACTCATGTCCATTGAGTTGGTGATGCCATCCAACCATAACACAGAGCAAGAGAAATTATAAAAATCTGCAGAATTAGTATAATGTTATTCTGCTCTAAAACTCAAATCAAATCTGAATGTGGAATACTTTTCTTCATAAAATCAAGCAGATGAGGGACTTCCCTGGTGGTTCAATGGTTAAGAGAAAGCACTTCCACTGCAGGGGGGTGGTGGGGGATGGGGGCAGGTTCGATCCCTGGACAGGGAACCAAGATCCTGCATGCCAGGTGGCTCAGCTTTAAAAAGAAAAAATTGAACAGACGATGGGTACCCCTTGTTCTGGATGAGCTCTTGGCAGCATCTACTGAACACAGCCTACCTGGGACCTAGCCATCCCACTGGCAAGAAGGCACACTTCAGGTCTCCTCACAGCACAACTCAGAGAAATCACAAACCAGAAACTGCCATATGCCCCACAAGAATAGAACCAGCAAAAATATCATGGTATATTAACACGACAGTATACTACCTAGTACCCAGAATGCAAGACCTACAATTTCAGCCCATACTATGAATGAATTTCACAATGTTGAGGGGGGAATCCAGACACTAAAGTGAATATGCCAGAAGATTCCACCCCATGGCGGGTTACAATCAGGATGGTCACCCTTGGGGATGGGGTAGGTAGTGTGGTAGTAACTGGAAGGGGCACAGATGGACTTCTGTCCTCTTGTTTCTTAACTTGGACACTGATGACATAAATAAATTTAATTTGTTAGAATTTATTGAGCTGCATAAACGTGTACTTTTCTGTATGTACCCTTGGAAAAGGGCATGGCAACCCACTCCAGTATTCTTGCCTGGAGAATCGCCATGGACAGAGGAGCCTGGTGGGCTATAGTCCATAGTGTTGCAACTGTCTCTTATACACATCTCAGTTACAAAATAATCATTCTTTAGTGAAGGTGTTAATGTTGCACAGATGGTAGCAAAGTACTTTCCTTTGATTTTTAATAAGGGACTAGTTTGTCAAAGAGATTTCTCAACTTCTGTTGTGAAACCTATAATAGAGAATAATTTGAAAGGCACACAGTGTACATCATTGTAATCCTTTGATGTAGATAGTCCATAGTGTTGCAAAGAGTCAAACACGTATGAAGTGACTTAGCAAATACACACTGTATGTATGAAGTACTTTGGGCTTTAAAACTTAAAAAAAGAAATACATGGGACAAAAATGAAGGTGAAAGTGAAGTCCCTCAGTCATGTCTGACTCTTTGTGACCCGCCCTGGACTGTAGCCTAGCAGGCTCCTCCATCCTTGGGATCTTCAGGCAAGAATACTGGAGTGGGTTGCCATTTCCTTCTCCAGGAGACTTTCCCGACCCAGAGATTGAACCTGGGTCTCCCACATTGTAGGCAGACGCTTCACCATCAGAGCCACAGCGGAGTCCCTAAGAGTAAAGCAGTCAGGTGGACAGGGCTCTTGGAGCCAGATTTCGTCTGCCAGGCATTATTCCTGGGAGCTCTCCTGTCCGTGCAAAGACTGCTTAGCTGAATGTCGCAGAAGAGGCTTCTGTGAGAAGAGATGAAAGAGGCCACAGAGAAACTGGCACTTTCTTTGTAAAGGAGAGGTTTTACAAAATCTAGATGTGCAAACTCCACCTGGGTAATTAATCCACTGCACTATCCATTTCAGCTGGACCAGGTTTGCTTCAGAAACATTTGGGGGCTTTGGTTTTTGTTTTTCTTCCCTTTAAAAAATGTTTGGAATGAAGGGAAAAGACATCATTATTTTCTATGGAAATCAAACTGATGTTTACAGATAGAGAATGGAAAGAAAAGCTGATCAGTGGTGACAAATTAGAAGCCAGAGATGGAAGGAGATTCTCTATAAAGGCTCTAATACCACAGGCAAATGGGGTTTCCAATCAGTCCAATAACAATATTTATAGTAACAGCTAACACGTATGCAGAGTTTACACATGCTAGGTACTGTTCTGAGTGCTCACTTACATTAACTTATTCAATCTCCATCTATAAGGTAAAGATTGTACAACCCCTACTTTGCAGACTGACATCGAGGCCAGAGAGGCTAAGAAACTTGCTCAAACTCACACAGCCAGTAAGTGACAGACTAGGCTGTCTGGCTAGAATCTGCCTTCTTCACCATTGTACCATAGAGCTTTCTAACAAGCATTGTGTTGTTGTTGTTTAATCACTAAGTCATGTCCGACTCATGCAACCCCATGGACTGTAGCCCACCAGGCTCCTCTGTCCATGACATTTCCCAGGCAAGAATACTGGAGTGGATTACCATTTTCTTCTCCAGGGGATCTTCCCAACCCAGGAATTGAACCCATGTTTCTGTTTGCCAAGCCCTTATTATGTGCTGGGCACTATACTGGGTAAGAGAGGTACTAACATATACAGAACGCCAACTCATAGGTTACTGGATTAGTCTGTGCAGTGATAAAGCTCACATAGGCATCCAGAGGTCTAACTCAAGAATGGAAAGTTAGAAAACACTCTCCAAATGGCGGATGTAAGTTTTCAATGACTAAAAAGCACCATCTGTTTTCTCAGTACATTCTAAGAATAAAATCCCTTGATCTTATCTTCTCAGTAGAGTAAATTATAAGGATCAACATTCCTTGATGCCCCACCCTCTCCTGGGTCATGAAACTCAATAAAACTCTCTTCATTTTGATTGGAGGGGAAAAAAAAATAAGAACCCATAAATATGCTTGTTTACTTTTCCTGAATTGCCATCTTGTGTAAAATGGATTGCTCACCACTAATCTAGCAGACTCCAGTACAGGGCCTCTCAGACAGTGCCCAGGTTATTAAAAATCAAAGAAATGCAAAGCAGGATTGCTACACATACAGCACATTTCTAATGTTTACATAACAAATTCACACTCTTCACATATATACACACACAAACTTAAATACAATGTAAAATAATTAAGATCTCAAGAGAATTACAGGATCTGTTTCTTTTAAAATATTATTAATTCAGAGAGTGCCCCATGGATGCTGTGGTCAAGCCACAGACTGTACAGTGGATGTCTTATGATGAACACCTTGGGAACTACACATAAAACCTCACGCAGAGATAACCCCAAAGTTTCATTTGAGGCCTCCAGGAATGGGAGACTCAAGTTTAATCAGGTCCCACTACTGCTCTATCCACTTGATAAGCCTTTCTTAAGGGAAGAAGAATAAAAGCTTGATCCCAATGGTAAGGATCGATGAAAGCCTAGCTAGGAGCCAGTAATAGGGAAGAAAGGAGGGTAGTTCACAGAGCTGAAGACTATGTGGGTGAAAACTCTAGGTCGTGGCCAATAAAGCGCAGGCCAACCAGGTGTAGGATCTTCATAATACCTAGAGGTCAAATCCAGAAGTTCAACAAACGCTATGAGCAACAGGCAGGAACACAACCACCTGCCTACCTGCTAGTTCAAAGCTCTGACCCAGGCCTCCAGATGCTACACTCAGGCCCGTGGGCCATCTTTGCTGGCCTCTCTACAAGGACAGGAGTTCCTAAAAACATGTGAAACTTTCAGGATGTGCTCCCTTCTCCCATGTCCATCCCATTTCCTGGGAGTCAATTAAATGTTTTTAGAGAATCAAAAATGGTGCCAGTGTGACATGGCATCCTATGCTCCTTTCCAGAAGAGTGTGAGGTCCAATTCTAAACAGATCCTGTCTTAGAAAAAGACCTGAAAAAGGTATGAGAGCTCCTCAGACCCAAAGATGAGACAGTAGAAAGCTGGTGGAAAACCATTTTCCAATGTCTGTTTATTTTTATGCTAAAATCTATTACTGTGTGAGTTGCCAAGGAAAGTTAAGGCTCTTGTTCTGAAGAAGAGAGGTTCTCTTTCCACACGACACCTGTAGAAGCTGGAAAATGCGATACCCTCTGCGTATCACAGAACACCAGTTCCCAGTAAGAAGACACCCCAGTTTCTGCCAGTGCAGCACCCAGTGGGGACAGCTTTTCCACTTTTCTCCTCTTGCTAAAAGGGCCCTAGAAAGGCCACCAGGGCCTTCCCCAAGGGCAAAGTCCTACCTGGCCCCCAGTGAGGACTCACTGCTCACTATCCCTTTTATTTAGCTAAGCAGCAGAGTTTAAAAATAATTTCTAGAGCTCTTTACTCAAAGACACATTCAAGAAGAGGTCTGTGGACCATATGCACTGGATCCTACTCAAGCTATCGAAGGCTCAGTGTGACCTTGAAACATCCTCTCTAAATTCTTTCCTTACTTCCAGTCCAGACTAACACAAATGGATTCTATTTTCTCAAAACACCAGCCTCTTCAGATAGCTCTGTTTATCTTCATCAGCATATCTCCATGATGAGGGGGGCAAGGGTTCAATGCCCAGTGTTGAATCTAGAGAGACAAGGCCTACGGGAAGATGTAAACCTGAAAGAGGTGATGAACCCATGGGCAATTCTCCAGAGATCTTTGAGTCAAGAGACTTTCTCAAACACATTCCGCTCTCCCTCCCCCATGGGAATAGCTTATACTTCCTGAGTCCTGGCTTTGGTTCAGACCATCTCCTAAGAGTTTCATGCAAGGTTGACATCTAATCCTCACACCAGCCTCTGGGGTAGGTGTCACAGATGAAACAGAAAGCTGGAATTTCAACCTAGAAGTCTGATTCTCAAGCCTAGGTTCCCATGAGAACCACAAGATATTTCCATACTCAAGGATTATAGCTGGTCCTCTTATGACCTGGATAACCAGGATGGTGTGGTCACTCACTTACAGCTGGACATCCTGGAGTATGAAGTCAACTGAGCCTTACTTACATCACTATGAACAAAGCTAGTGGACGTGATGGAATTCCAGCTGAACTATTTAAAACCCTAACAAATGATGCTTGAAAGTGTGGCACTCAGTATGTCAACAAATTTGGGAAACTCAGCAGTGGCCACAGGACTGGAAAAGGTAGGTTTTTCATTCCAATCCCAAAGAAGGGCAATGCCAAGAATGTTCAAACTACCAGACAATTACACTCATTTCACATGCTAGCAAGGTTATACTCAAAATCCTTCAAACTAGGCTTCAGCAGTATGTGAACTGAGAACTTCCAGATGGACAAGCTGAGCTGAGAAAAGGCAGAATAATCAGAGATCAAACTGTCAACATTCATTGGATCATACAGAAAGCAAGGAAATCCTAGAAAAGCATCTACTTCTGCTTCATTGACTATGCTAAAGCTTTTGACTATGGATCGCAACGAACTATAGAAAATTCTGATAGAGATGGGAGTACCAGACTACTTTGCCTGTCTCCTGAGAAACTTGTACGCAGGTCAAGAAGCGACAGTTACAACTGGACATGGAACAACTGACTGGTTCCATATTGAGAAAGGAATACAACAAGGCTGTATATTGCCTATTTAACTTGTATGCAGAATACATTATGTGAAATGCTGGGCTGGATGAAACTCAAGCTGGAATTAAGATTTCCAGAAGAAATATCAACAACCTCAGATATGCAGATGTTACCACTCTAATGGTAGAAAGTGAAGAGGAACTAAAAAGCCTCCTGATGAAAGTGAAAGAAGAGTGTGAAAAAGCTGGCTTGAAACTCAACGTTCAAAAAATTAAGATCGTGGCAAATGGTCCCATCACCTCACGGCAAATAGAAGGGGAAAAGTGGAAGCAATGACAGATTTTATTTTCTTGGGCTCCCAAATTGCAGCCATGAAATTAAAAGATACTTGCTCTTTGGAAGGAAAACTATGACAAACCTAGACAGTATAGTAAAAAGCAGAGATATCACTTTGCCAACAAAGATCCATGTAATCAAAGCTGTGGCTTTTCCAGTAGTCATGAATAGATGTGAGAGTTGGACCATAAAGAAGGCTGAGCACCGAAGAATTGATGCTTTCAAACTGTGGTGCTAAAGGAGACTCTTGAGAGTCCTTTGACTGCAAGGAGATCAAACGAGTCAATCCTAAAGGAAATCAACCCTAAATATTCATTGGAGGGACAGACGCTGAAGCTGAAGCTCCAATACTTTGGCCACCAGATGTGGAAGATTCTTTACCATCTGAGCCACCAGGGAAGTCCTACCCAATCTCAGTAGAAGATCCTTATCCAGGTGGGTACAGTGTCTCCCACATTCCTAGCAAACAGGTGGTCGGGCCAGAGAATCGATGTTTCAGGAAGCATTTGCAACAGGGGAGGAGTAAACCGAGTCTGTGTCGGCTCTCTGATGAGACGATGGATTTTGTGCTTAACTGCAAGTTAGCTGAGGTTGCTGCTTTATCTCACAATAATGAAGAGCTCAGTCTGAGCACTTGCTACAGACCAGAAACTATACTAAGCACGTCACATACATTACAGCATTCGTTTTCACTTAATCCTCACGACAACCCTCAAAGGTAGGAATTTTCATTATCCCCAGATGAGTAAACCAGGCTCAGAAAGAAGTTAAGTAACTGGCCCCAGCCGCATGGCCATAAGTGACAAAGGTCAGATTCAAACCCAAGTTGTATGAACCCTAAACTTGCTCTCTTCTTACCCACGAGGCTACTCTGCCTCTCTCCATGTGTGACAGGCTTTTGTTCCCTACTATGATGACACGTTGGGAGGGCTGGGCCAGGTTTTGTGTTTATCTGAATAGGTGCCTAATGCCCTGACCTTACCGTGTGGGCGTGACACTTTTCCTCCTGTGCACAGTTGATGACAGGCTGCACACACCCGCCGGGCTACAGCAGGGCAGAGGGCAAACAGCCTCGGCCCTGGGGCCCGCCTCGCTTCCTCTTGCTTCCTCTGGCCCTGGACTGCCCTTGCCGCCCTCTGACCTCTGCACCCGCCACCCACGCCACTGCCACCACAGCCTGTGTCTTTTCCCCTCAGCTGCTCCCCTGGGTGTGCATCCCTGCCCGCCTCCATACACAAGTCTTGCCAGGCCTTGAAACCCTCCTTCTCGAAGCTGCACGGTCCAGACCTGCCCATCAAGCTTGGTAACAGTGTGGTCCAAGTTTCACATCCACCTTATCCTCATAGCCATTATTCACTTCCAGCAGCTCCTTCCTCCTCACACCAGCTTTCCTAAGAGCTTGCAAACCTAATGACTGTAGGTCAAATGGGGCCCCCAAGTAGGTTTTGTTTGATTGTACTATGCTTTCTGAAAACTGAATTACTTATGTCAAATTGTTAGAATTTATATCACATTCAGATTTCAAGTGTCTCTGGAAAAATCAGGAGTCCTGGACTTCCCAGGTGGTCCAGTGGTTAAAAATCTGCCTGCCAATGCAGGAGACCTAGGTTCGACCCTCGGTCCAGGAAGATCCCACATGCTGCAAGGCCCTAAGCCCTGCGCTCTGGAGCCTGTGACCTACAGCAAGAGAAGCCAGTGCAATGAGAAGCCCGCACAGGGCAGTGGAGAAAGCCCGCTGCCAAGGCGCAACTCAGTCAAAAATAAATGCATAATGTTTTTAATTTGAAAAAAAGAGAAAAATCAGGAGTCCTGGCAACAGCGGGCCCTGTTTTCCCCTGTGGCAAATGGCTAGAGTTGAATTCAGACAGCCTGATGCCTGAGGGTGAGTTTCCAGTTTACCACAGCCCACGCCAGTCCCTGCTCTACTTTTCCCATCCAGACATCCATTCACTCATTTCCACAGCCTGCCGGGCTCCTGTGGGCGCTTGTGTCTCCAATGCCTGCTCTAGTGCCTCCATTTTGCTGATGAGGAAACTGAGATAGTCGGGAGAGAGAGTGCATTCTTCCAGATCTCCAAATTGAGTTCATCAGCAAAGCCAGGGCTGGAATCATTAGATATTGTTTATTATCAAGCTCCTAGGTGTCCCAGGAACTGTCCAGAGCATCACAGAGGCTTCAACACAGGTCTCTTGCTGCTGCCTCTCTAGTCACTACCCACCCCACTGCTACGCCAAACGCATGGACAGGCCAAAGAAAGGCACCGTACTTTTCAACACACAGATCACAAACACCTCTCTTACCATGTGCCATGGTAATCTGATTCTCCCCATCTTACCTCCATGGCCCGATTAACTTTTCTCAAATCTCTTATTTAGGTTATACACTCTGAACCTGCTGAGATGTAACCTTTCTGTAAGGTAATCCCTTTTGGCCTGATCCAGGATGGTGTGTGTATATGTGTGTGCATGTGTGTGTGTGCACATGCATGTGTGCTCACACGTGTTTCTAGACAAACACACTATCTTCTCATGAACTTCCCACACGGCTGAGAAGCCAACACGTCCCCAGATGGCGAGCCAGTGTCCGTCCCACTGCCCCATGAATAGAGGTGGCAGCTGCTGATGGCACCGTGATGAAATGAAAGTTCAGGGTAGCCCTGTCTTCGGTTTTTCAAGAACCTGGGAATATAATTTAGAAACATTGCTTTCTATTAAGATGACATGTACTGGGACTTTCCTGTTTGTCCAGTGGCTAAGATTCCATGCTCCCAGTGCAGGGGCCCCAGGTTCAGTCCCTGGTCAGGAAACTAGATCCCACATGCAGCAACTAAAGATTCCGCATGCTACAAAGAAGATTGAAGAGCCCGTGGGCTGCAACTAAGATCTGGCAGAGCCAAATAAATAAATTAATTAAATAAATATTTTTTGAAAAAGAAAAAAACCTGTGCTGAGAAACAAACCACCCACTCCTACCCCCACCTCCCACCCCCACCCTCACCCCAGGGGCTTGAGAGACTTTACAAGGATCAGGGGCTGGAGGACTGATAGGCAAGGCTGGCTCCCCTTGAAACGCCCCATTGGACCAGCCAGCAGCAGGTCCCCAATCTCTTGTCCTGTGCTGACGCCTGTCCTAGGACCTGGAAGAGGACTCCAGCAGCTTAGCTGGCTTTGCCCTCCAGCTTTGTCCTCCACAACCACAAGACAACTAAGATGTTTTTGACTGGTTTGTTTTTCTAACTCCTTGTTTGAGCTGTCCTAAAAACAAACTTTTTTTTTAACTTTTTCTTATCCATCTTCTCCATGGAACCCTCAGGTTCTTAACTCACACTGCATAATATGGATCTTTCCAATAAGGAGGTTACAGTTTCCATTTCTTCGATTAAACAGTTCCAACAAAGAATTCATTGAGAATGAATGTGCTTATCATGAACCAGGTAGCATCCTTTTCCTCCCTAAACCACATGCAATTAACATATAAATGGCCTGGCAAAGGGACTTCTTTGAGAAGTGGCAGATTATAACTCCCCTTTCTCCTTCACTTCTGAAGCTTTTTTTTTTTAAGGAGAGAGAAAAGACCAATTTCCAAAGGAGAAAATGTCACAGATGGCCACAAACTGGCTTCCCGAGGGATGATCATTTTGATGCAAATACTCTTTCTCCAAGTGAAAAAACTTACAATGTACAAAGTGTCCATTTGAGGATCTGCGCCTCCTATTTGGGTAATGCCTTCTCGATGGTGGGTGCTGAGCAGGCAGATAATATGCCCAGAAAGGCAGCCAATGAGAGAGGTGCGCCCGCCCTGCATCCCCATTGGCCAGACTGGGCACCAATCTGAACCAGGGCCAGCTTTGAGGACAGCAGCGCGACTTGATAGGATTCTCTCTTCAAAGCATAGAGCAAACATCAATTAATCCTCAAAAGATGCTTTCAAGAAGAACATTATCCCTTTTGAGGATGTGGAAGCTAAGAGGGCCGCAGGTAGTTGAAGGGACAGCGGAGGAGAAAACAGAGCCCTGGGCTCCAAGATCAGTTCTCTGGAGAGAATCAAGTTGCAGGAGCTGGATGAACCTACAGAACTGGGGCGACGGAGGAGGCCGCCAAGGAGCCACCGCTTCTGAGAGTGTCCCCCAAGGCTCGCATTCCAGAGGAGGCTGCAAAGTGAGACAGGGTGGGAGCCCTGGTCATGGCTCTGTGTACACCAAGCTGGGAACCAGAGTTCAGGCGGTTGAACTTGGGCTCAAAACCCCTTCATTAGCGCCTAGGTTGAACATGGGGGGGGGGGGCGGGGACTGAAATCTGGATCCAATTTGCCACACTGAGCCTGTTTGGGCACTTCCACCCTGTCTCTTGAAAAGGGGAGGGGTTGGATTTCTGTGTGCACTCCAAGGCCATCCCCCACCTGGCTGGTCTCTCCATCTCAAGAGGACCAGTCCAGAAGTTCCCACAGCTCACATTTGTAAGGATCACAGCCTGTCACTGTGTTTGGCAATAAACATCACACATTCTCACATTACACATTTATTCAACCTTTAATATTTTGCTGCGAGATACCTGGAAAAGTTGTATGCCACTGATGAAAAAAAATACTGTAAAAACACCCCACAATCTCTTCTCCACACACAGGCAATAACCTTACACAGGGATTTCTACGGTCAATGTTTTCAGTTTGTGTTTTGTCAAACATTTCAATCGCTTCCTTTGCTGTAAACTACGTGTTGTTTGCATCACTAAACAGAACCCTGCAAAAATAGGCTTGTTGGAGTTGCTTAAGTTTTTATAGAAAGGCTTTCCTAAATAGTCTGAATCAGTTTGGGCTTCCCTGGTGGCTTAGCAGTAAACACTTTGCCCGCCAATGCAGGAGATGTGGGTTCGATCCCTGGGTCCAAAAGATCCCCTGGAGAAGGAAAGGGCAACCCACTCCAGTATTCTTGCCTGGAAAATCCCATGGACAGAAACTGTCAGGCTACAGTCCATGGAGTTGGGTCACAAAAATGTCAGGCACAACTAAACAACAACAAACTGAATGAGTTTGCTCTCAATTTACCATATAGTCAAAGAAATACAGGAAATCACCCTATGACTGACTTTTTTTTTAATTCAAATACCAGCAACTATTCTGACATAACCTTCTGTATACATGTGTATACTTTCAGAGCCATAGAAAATATCTGAATACAAAAAGATACACCTTCGTCACGATATTGTCAGCACGCAGCCTGCTTCATCTAAAATGCCCCTCACAAAGAAAGGACAGTATCTTGAAACCTACTTCACAGAGGAGGGTGAAGCTGTATCAGACAGAGGCAAAAATGTAGCTCCAACACCTAGGAAACAATTGAGGCTTCTAGACTTGACTTCCTTAGGGATTATCTGGGAAACAGCTGAAAAGACACCTTTCTACACAAATCAGACATAGCTCCTGCTCCCAACCCTTAGTCCCTATGAATGGCCAGAACACATAAGCTCACAAAACCAACCAATAGGCTGGAATCCTTCCAATTATTAAAATCATTTTTTTTCTTCTCTAAAAGAATGGACTTTCCACATGACACCAATCTCTTCCATCATTTAAGTGTTTATTTAGAGAATACTGCTGTTGGACGCTTGAGAAATGGAGATCTAAATCTCAAAGGGCCCTTATCATTTGCAAAATAATTAGAAATGAAGTTTAAAAAAAAAAAACAACACCCTGGGGTTGACGTGATAAGGCCAACAGGAAAATCCAATTCATTTACAAAATTTTCATTTCCGTTTTCCTCACGAATACTGCTAGATACAGTTATTATCAGCAAATCAGTGACAAGAAGGCTGAAATGAAGGAAAATGTACACTCTGGGTCTCTTGAACTCCTGGCATTTGGCAGAGCTGTGCAGCAGGATCAAATCGTCGATTTCAACCTGACCCTGAAATCAAGACTCTAACAGTCACAGAAGTTCTGCAGCTAATCAGTTACCGTTCACACTTCACTCATCAGAATCCTTCAAGTCACCAGAGGGAGCCTGCATTTGCAACACACCAGAAAGCACTCCTTGAGGGGCTTAGCCGTCCTTCCAGTTCTACTTTTGCCCTCTCCTTCCAGAGACTGATTTAGAAACGAAAGGAAGAAGGCTAAGAAAACTCTCACCTTTAATATTAATAAGAATTGCGCAGTCCCCGGATGATCAGAGCCCAGACTACACAGGACTTGAAAGAATGATTGAGACTTTGATATGAAATAGAAAAAGTAACAGGCAGAAGGGGTGAGGAGACCAAACTGGGAGGCCCAGGGCCCAGCTCCTGAGCTCCAGTCCTGACTCACCAGCGACGAGCACTCTGATTTATTAAGCAAGGATGATGTACACTTACCTCGCCACCTTTTTATCTGTGAGATGAATGAAATGATCTCTCAAATGGCTTATTTGTCATGACAGGAAGAAAAAATACAACACAGTACAATACAAATAAGGGAACTAGGAACTGAGCCCACCCTTTGCCTTCTTCTCAAAGAGATCTCCCATATGCCATCTCATCACTATCCCCGGTGAGATGTGCTGTGTGCTTAGCTGCTTCAGGCATGTTGGACTCTTTGCGACCCCATGGACTATTGCCCACCAGGCTCCTCTGTTCATGGGATTCTTCAGGCAAGGATCTTGGAGTGGGTTACCATGCCCCACTCCAGAGGATCTTCCCAACCCAGGGATCAAATCCAGGTCCCCCACACTGCAGGCAGATTCTTTACCATCTGAGCCACTGGGGAAGCCTCCCCTGGTAAGATAGCCTGTTATTATTAGCCCTGTTTTATAGAAAAAGCAACTGAGGTACAGAGTGGGGAACTGACTAAGGCAGTGTGGTTTGTAGAAGCAGTACTGGTCGACTCAGAATATTGAAATGAATTTCAGCGATATGGATCTTGGGTTGAGTCTGGAAGGCTCAGCCACCTGAGGATACAGAACTCAAACCTCTTCTGTACCACCCTGGAGCTCTCTCCTTGAGCTCGCCCTACTTCTGCACAGAATCTTTTAACTAAGACAGTCTCAGAGTCAAGGGGATAGTAGGGAAAGCTAAGGCCTCTACTAACTCTCTTTTTAAAAAAAATGTATTTATGTGGTTGTGCCTGGTCTTAGTTGCCAGCTTCCCTGATAGCTCAGTTGGTAAAGAATCTGCCTGCAATGCAAGGGACCCCAGTTCAAGTTCCAGGTTGGGAAGATCTGCTGGAGATGGGATAGGCTACCCACTCCAGTATTCTTGGGCTTCCCTTGTGGCTCAGCTAGTAAAGAATCCGCCTGCAATTTGGGAGACCTGGGTTCAATCCCTGGGTTGGGAAGATTCCCTGGAGAAGGGAACAGCTACCCACTCCAGTATTCTGGCCTGGAGAATTCCATGGACTGTATAGTCCATGGTGGTGCAAAGAGTCGGACGCGACTAAGTGACTCACTTGGCCTTAGTTGCAGCATGTGGGATCTTTAGTTGTGGCATTCAAACCCATAGTTGTGGCATGCGGGATCTAATTCCCCGACTAGGCATTCAACACAGGTCCTCAGCTTTGAAAGCGTGAAGTTTTAACCACTGTTCCACCAGGCAAGTCCCTTCTACTGACACTTTAACCCATGTGTCAGTTTGGTCCAAAGCAAACATGAACATCCTTCAGTGATGAGGCCAAGAGAGAAGATGGCAAGGCCAGGAGCAATCACGTGAGTGGTGTCAAACCTCGGGGTCAGGGAGTGGTTAATGGCTCCAGGCATGAGGGGTCAGCAGCAGCCCCAGATGATGATTCCTGCACTCAGGTGTAATTTCTGTTCTTACCAAATGTCAGGCGTTTGAGCATCTAAGGTCAACCACTGCTATCGAAGACCTGGGTGAGTTGGAAGGAAAGACAGAAACAAGTGTTCAGGGAGCATCTTCTAAGGCCTGGCGTGTTCTCCGGGTCCTCACAGAGCTCATCTCGAGCAACGGCTCCAGGCAGGCACGACATGGACTTTCTCCCTTGACAGAGCAAGGATGGGGCTGTCTCTGGTTCCTTCCAACCCAGGCACGTTATCGGTCACTGTCCTGTCCCCTCTCCATCACTCAAATTCTCTTCTACCACAGGATGCTGCTGGGGCTCCTCTGATGTCACAAAATTCTGTCCCCCCACCCCAGACCCTTCTCTCTGGGGCAGGAAGAGAGCATCATTCTCTCTTCTCTTATCACCCCAACTGTAGCCAGGAGGTCCCCTCACCAGAACACCCTCAGTTTACTCAGGGACCCATGAGGCAACACTGGGGGAGGCGAGAGGGGTGAGGAGAGAGAGGAAGAAGGATGACAGAGCACCAGCCCACCACTTCTGGAAGGATGCGAGCACTTCCCAGCATGCTTCGGGAAAGCCCCCAAACCCAACACTGCTCCAGGAAACTACATCCAGAAATTGCAGGGGACCGAACAGACCCAGGCGGAGCACGGCTCCCACCCCACCTGAGACAATATTTTGAAAAGAACTCATGTGATCAGGGAAGAAGGAAAGACCATGTTTAAGAACTGCCCCCACATACACACACACATCCTTTACCTAGCCTCCACTTGGAACAAACAGTGAAGCCAGCCCCAACCCAGAAGTGTGAATAACGCACGTAGCCAGCTCAGGCCTCCCACACAGGAAGGCATGTCAGGCGGCACAGATGGCCGCCTCACGCACACAGGCCACAGGTCTGCTGTGGGGGCTGAGATGCCGGCACCGCCCCAGTGCTCCTCAGTAACCAGGCAAGAAAACGTGGGGCTCCCCCAGAGAGCTATGAAATGTGAGGCAAGGTCTTACGAGTGAATGGGGAAGTGCCAGCCGTCCTGGGGCAGACACCAAGAGCTGGAGTGATTTGTGAGCCCTTTTTTCATGAGTTAATTTGTTTCCAGCAGATTCCATTAGTGACCTGACAGACCCTGGGCCTGGAGGAGGGCCTTGGAAGAGCTACTGAGTCAGCAAACTGAAGGGGCGACAGGGAAGGCCAGATGTCTTGCACCCAGCCCTTTGCCTGGCGTTTCTATTTGAAGAGCTTAGAATAATTATTTGCGAAGCTCTTGTTAAGGCAGCACCACTAAGCTACCTGCAGAGAGAAGACGCACGAACCTTGACCACCAAACGGCCAACCGGAAGCTGACGCAATACAGGAAAAGGATTCCCACATGAAAGAATCTTCACTTCCCAGTGGCAGGAAGAAAGCAAAAGTCACAGTTACAGTTGAACCGTGAACACAGGATCTGCAACCAGGAACCTGAGGGGAGTGGAGGCCAGGAGAGGGTTGAACTTTTCTGAGTTCCAGTTGACAATTCTAGTAGAATAAGAAAATGATGGAACTATTAATACCGCTGCTGCTCTTACTAGAAATAATAATAATTACAGTTAACATTTATTTGGACCTAGTATGTGCTAAGAGGTCTTCCCTGGTGGCTCAGACAGTAAAGAATTTGTCTGCAATGCAGAAGCCCCAGGTTCCACCCCTGGGTTGGGAAGATCCCCTGGAGTAGGAAATGGCAACTCACTCCAGTATTCTTGCCTGGGAAATCCCATGGGCAGAGGAGCCTGGTGAGCTATAGTCCATGGGGTCGCAAAGAGTGAGACACAACTGAATTGACTTAGCACCATGCATGTGCTAAGAACCATGCTACAAGGTTTTTAGGCAATTATCTCCTTTACTCTTTGCAACAGCCCTTTGAGGTAGGCAAACTCTGTAGGTAAGAGATGTCTCACAGCCATGAAGTCACGAGAAAGGTTCAGAGAAGAATCAAGCCCCGGATGTGTCTGACTCCAAGCTTGGGCACTGGACCACTTTGCTACCACTCGGTCTCATGGACTGGAGACAGGGCATTGAAATGGGACTCTGGCTCCAGCCCTACATGCACCCTAAGTATCTGTGGGATCTCAGCAAGTGATTTCAACTCATGGGCCATTCTACCCCATAAGATGACTGAGTCATTTCTTAAGGGTCCCCTCAATTCGAACTACAGTCCCTGACCACCTGAATGCCATCTGAGTTGATGGGGGAGGGGATATATAAACATTACTCAGGCACAGCCCTGCCCTCAAGGACTCTGCGGTCTAGCCCTGCCTGTGTAAAAGCTCAAGAACCTTGGGTGTCCTATTCAGTGATTCTTTTTTAATATATCACTAAAAAAGTTTTTCTGACAGTCCATCTTCTGTTTGTACACAGGCATGGAGAGGTATCTAAAAAGATGTTCATCTAATGGATCTGGAGTGATTATTTTTGCTCTCATCTTTTTACATTTTTGTACTGCTTGAAATTTTAGTAACAAATATACATTATTTTTGTAAAAATAATATATTCATTTGAAACACCACTAAAATAATAGTATATATGCATGTTTATATGCACATACATACATATATACACCAACCTAGACAGCATATTAAAAAGCAGAGACATTACTTTGCCAATGAATGTTCATCTAGTCAAAGGTATGGTTTTTCCAGCAGTCATGTATGGATGTGAGAGTTGGACTATAAAGAAAGCTAAGTGCTGAAGAACTGATGCTTTTGAACTGTCGTGTTGGAGGAGACTCTTGAGAGTCCCTTGGACGGCAAGGAGATCCAACCAGTCAATCCTAAAGGAAATCAGTCCTGCATATTCATTGGAAGGATTGATGCTGAGGCTGAAACTCCAATACTTTGGCCGCCTGATGCACAGAACCAACTCATTGGAAAACACCCTGATGCTAGGAAAGATTGAAGGTGGGAGGAGAAGGGGACAACAGAGGATGAGATGATTGGATGGCATCACTGACTCGAAGGACACGAGTTTGAGTAGGCTCTGGGAGTTGGTGATGGACAGGGAAGCTTGGCATGCTGCAGTCCATGGGGTTGCAAAGAGTCAGATATGACTGAGCGACTGAACTGACATATATACACAGACATATATATTTCAACATTAACTGGATATTTCATAATATTAGAAAATTATTAACTCCAATGAGATTGTGACTATGATTTTATAAAGAATCCTTGTGTTTTGTAGAGACCTATTGAAATATTTACAGATAAAATGACATCTGGGATTTATTTCAAAATATCCCTGGTGTGAGAGGGTCAGGGTAGGCTATCGCTGAGCCTGGCTCTCAGTTGCTAATTGCTGATGCTGAGTTATGAATATATGAGGTTCACTATACCAGTGATCCCCAACCTTTTTGGCACCAGGGACTGGTTTCATGGAAGACAATTTTTCGATGGACAGAGTGGGGTGGATGGTTCGGGTAATAACGCAAGCAATGGAGGTGCCAGGGGTTAGTGACCCCTGCACTATACTATGCTTGAAAGTTTTCATAATATACAGCAAAAGAGGAACCTCTTTCAAGGACAACAGGGAAGCAATATTTCCCAAAAGCTAGCTAGGTCCCCAGCCAGCAATCTTTTTATCTGAGCTTTTCATCACCCTAGGCTAACTCTTCTCTTTCACCATTACAGTCTAACTCCATTTTTCCTGTGGCTCTCTTCCACTCCCACAACATTCCCCCAAACTTTCTAAAATCACCCAGCAGGTCTGTTGGCATACTCTGGTACCTAAGCCACTGTATCTGATCTTACCCCTGCCCAGGGGACAGAAGGGATGTGCCTGAGCAATGCTCCCACACACTCCTGTTCAAAGTCAGCTACTATCAGGCTCTGTTTATTAAGAGGCAGAGCAGCTTGACTGGTGGAGGATGGGTTTCACTCATCCATTCAACAAATACTTGCCAGTGTCCTACCTTGTGCCAGGCACTGAGTCAGGGGCTGAAGATCAGTGGTGAATGAGACAAGAGTGCCACCCACACAGAGGGTGAGCTACTGTAGATGTAGCTCCAAGATTTAGGGTCAGGGGTCTATTCTCTAAGACACCCTTGAATCACATGGAGTCTTGTCCAAAGTAAAGAAAGACATGATCTGATGTCAAGAGATAGAATTTCACCCAACCAAACATCCTGGTAGAATTTCACCCACCCAAACATCCTTGACGGCAGTGGTCAGTGCCAGTCTCAGGCATCAGATGACTTTTACCTCGGACTCTATGCTGAGGTTGGAACGTTATATAAGAGTCTCATAATTGTTCTTCTTCCATGTATCTCACAAAGACATTTCCAAATATCTGTGGAGAGAAAGTGCAACAATACTTGAAAGATGAAAGAAAGTGAAGTCGCTCAGTCGTGTCCGAATCTTTGCGACCCCGTGGACTGTAACCAGCCAGGCTCCTCTGTCCATGGGCTTCTCCAGGCAAGAATACTGGAGTGGGTTGCCATTTCCTTCTCCAGAGGATCTTCCTGAACCAGGGGTCGAACCCAGGTCTCCCGCATTGCAGGCAGATGCTTTAACCTCTGAGCCACCAGGGAAGCCCCACTTGAAAGATAGGTTCTATCAATCTGGATCCTTGGTTCGGATTTTTTCTATATAAGAACCTTGTTCTTGAAAGGCACATTATGTCTGAAGCAAGGCCCTGTATTGATACCTCACTGTGAGTAACAGGCTATGGGCAAGACACCCACCTCAACTCAGTTCCCCATTTCATGGGACACAAAGACCAGACCAAAGTAATCACTGGGTCAGTAACTGATGGCCAAGGAAAGGGCAGTCAGGCCTCACTGCATGCCACATTCATATCAGATTTTTTATAACCTTTGCTGCCACTTGGACAAAGTTTTCACATCCATGTTTGATGTTGAACTAGGTAAACTTTTACTAGCATGCATGACTGTAGCAGTTTTTAAAAACAAAACTTCCCTTCCAGGAATGACTTATATGACCCCAATAACACAACCAGAGGCCTCCTATGTAAATGCTTGGTCATGGGAAAACGTTTAGCAGTGTTCAGTGAATCACTTATGCCTGCCCTCAGGGCACAAAGACTTGCAAATCAAATGTTTTGGCAAGAAAAGCTCAATCTGGAAAAACCACAAACATTTTCAATTTTTTTTTATCACAATAATAGCAATAGAGTGTTATGAGTAAAGGTTTTAATTTATTCATTAAGACAAAGGGTCTATTCTCATATTAACTGTGGATTTACCATTCACTGTTCTAACAAAAATGCATACTTTGCACACTTTCCACCATTGACTATAAACTCCAAGAGGAAAAAAACAGTTCAATGCTACCTTTATATTTTATCCTCAGCATCTAACACAATGCCTGGCAAAAAGTTAGTGCTGGTAAATATTTCTTGAATTCAGTCCAAGTATGATCTAAAGAAATAATTTTTTAAAAATAAAGGGCAATGGTACAGACCCTGAGCAACCAATTTGCATCCAGGTCCCAACAAGACTCCCTGGACCACATCCTACTCTCTTCCCCAGGTGGAGGTCAACAGGGCAGGTGCTGGGACTTCCCTGGTGGCCCAGTGGTCTGCCCTTCCTCTGCAGGGAGCTTGGGTCCCATCCTTGGTCAGGGAAGTTCCACATGCTGCACAGTGCAGCCAGGAAAAAAAAAATAGGTGCATCCACACCCTTGCCTATTGGACTTCTCCACCTGGATGTTGACTGAGCATCTCAGGCCTAACAAGGGCAAAGCTGGCCCACACATGCCCACTGCCCCTCGATCCTCACCATCTCAGCAATTTGATTCTTCTACCTGCTCAGGTCTAAAACCTCGAAGTCATCCATAATGCCTCTCTTGTTCTCATACCCCACTTTCAATTTGTCTGCAAAAACTGCCTTCTCTATCTATAATATATATTCCAAATCCAGCCACTTTTGACAACCTTTACAATTACCACTCTGGTCCCAGCCGTTGCCTCCTTACTCATTTCCCTGCTCAGCCCTTGATTCATCTGTTTACCCTCATCTGGGCAGCTAGGTTGATGCTGTAAAAACTGTCTGGTAGGTTCCCAACTTCAAAAATAAGCCAAAGTTTTCCCACTACTCTCCCCCTCTCTAATTCTACTCCAGCCACATTGGCATTCTTGCTATTCCGCAAAACATCAAGCAAATTAAGTAAGGACTACCTCAGGATCTTTGCACTTGCTGCTCTCTCTGCCTTGAATCTTCTTCCTCCAGATGACCCTCAAATGTCACTTTTCAGTGAAATCTCCTCTCGCCAGCTTAACTATCCTCCCCAAACCCTCTATCCCATCTCCCTCATAGACTTAATCACCATCCCAGTCATTTACTTACTTAGATCACCATTATC
>SJYC01132400.1:0-31141 GCA_006408675.1 Madoqua kirkii
GATGTTGGCAATTTGATCTCTGGTTCCTCTGCCTTTTCTAATACCAGCTTGAACATCAAGAAGTTCACGGTTCAGGTATTGCTGAAGCCTGGCTTGGAGAATTTTGAGCATTACTTTACTAGCGTGTGAGATGAGTGCAATTGTGCGGTAGTTGGAGCATTCTTTGGCATTATCTTTCTTTGGGATTGGAATGAAAACTGACCTTTTCCAGTCCTGTGATCACTGCTGAGTTTTCCAAATTTGCTGGCATATTGAGTGCAGCACTTTCACAGCATCACCTTTCAGGATTTGAAATTGCTCAACTGGAATTTCATCATCTCTACTAATTTTGTTCGTAGTGATGCTTTCTAAGGCCCACTTGACTTCACATTCCAGGATGTCTGGCTTTAGGTGAGTGATCATACCATTGTGATTATCTGGGTCATGAAGATCTTTTTTGTACAGTTCTTCCATGTATTTTTGCTACCTCTTCTTAATATCTTCTGCTTCTATTAGGTCCATACCATTTCTGTCTTTATTGAGCCCATCTTTGCATGAAATGTTCCCTTAGCATCTCTAATTTTCTTGAAGGGATCTCTAGTCTTTCCCATCCTGTTATTTTCCTCTATTTCTTTGCATTGATTGCTGAAGAAGGCTTTCTGATCTCTTCTTGCTATTCTTTGGAACTGCATTCAGATGCTTATATCTTTCCTTTTCTCCTTTGCTTTTCGCTTCTCTTCTTTTCACAAATATTTGTAAGGCCTCCCCAGATAGCCATTTTGCTTTTTTGCATTTCTTTTCCATGGGGATGGTCTTGATCCCTGTCTCCTGTAAAATGTCATGAACCTCATTCTATAGTTCATCAGGCACTCTATCTATCAGATCTAGACCCTCAAATTTATTTCTCACTTCCACTGTATAATCATAAGGGATTTGATTTAGGTCATACCTGAATGGTCTAGTGGTTTTCCCTACTTTCTTCAATTTCAATCTGAATTTGGCATTAAGGAGTTCATGATCTGAGCCACAGTCAGCTCCTGGTCTTGTTTTTGTTGACTGTATAAAGCTTCTCCATCTTTAGCTGCAAAGAATATAATCAATCTGATTTTGGTTTGATCATCTGGTGATATCCATGTGTAGATTCTTCTCTTGTGTTGTTGGAAGAGGGTGTTTTCTATGACCAGCGCATTTTCTCGGCAAAACCGTATTAGTCTTTGCTCTGGTTCATTACATATCCCAAGGCCAAGGTTGCCTGTTATTCCAGGAGTTTCTTGACTTCCTACTTTTGCCTTCCAGTCCCCTATAATGAAAAGGACATCTTTTGGGGGTGTTAGTTCTAAAAGGTCTTATAGGTCTTCATAGAACTCTTCAGCTTCTTCAGTGTTACTGGTTGGGGGCATAGACCTGAATTACTGTGATATTGAATGGGTTTGCCTTGGAAACGAACAGAGATCATTCTGTCATTTTTTAGACATGACTCTTATCACCCTGATATTCTTTCCCTGAGCAAAGCAATGGAATTCAGAAAATGTCACTTGGAATTGTTCTCTATGTTCTGAAACTGGCTGGTTAATAGAAGAAAATATTTCACAAAATAGTCATAAGACAACCAGGATTATAACTAGGTATCCTGGCGTTTCAGTTTCTTACTTCCTTACTTCAGGGAAAGCATGGCACCCCTGGATATCATCCTTCTCTTCTGTAAAAGGAATAGTTTGATTAAAAGATCTCAAGAAGTATTGAAGATAAAAATGTCTAAATCTATGATTGCATACATGTCAATAAATTTTATTTTTCTCACAACAGTTTTGCTAGTAGAAGCTCAGCACCTTAAATATGACTAGGCCATTTTCAAGGATGTGCTCTGATTATTTTAGTTTGACTACTATTGTGACATGACAGCTACTTAATATCCCTATTAATGGGTCATTGATTTATTTGTGTATGTACAGTCAGCAAATCTTAGACACCAGGCATTAAGAATATGGCTTCATGTGTCAAAAAAAATCAAGGGATCAAATGTAGGTTTTGTCATAAGTCATGTACTTATATCATTTAACTTCTCTTTGCCTCAATTTCTGCATCCATAAAAATCAAGATGGTTATACCTACTCCCAAAATTATCATGAGGATCACATGATAATATGTGTGAAGAATTAAGCACACTGCTTGGACCATATCTGCACTCATGACAGCCTAGTTTTTTCTTGATTTGCTTTATTTTCTTCTTTCCTTAACACTGAAGCTGGCCAAGTCTTATAAGATTAATAATTAATCCATTTCTCAAATATAGTGCTTGTCAAAACTTAGGCTGAATGAATATCTCTTCCTTTCAAGTTCTCTGCCTCAGGATTCAAACATACAAAATCATTGGAAAACACTAATGGCATTCCTCTTGCAATATTCATAGACAGTAAAATAAATTACTTTTTATGTTTTTCAGGAAATACTACGCAACAAATTATGTTTGAGAAGTATATGTTTCAATTCAGTTCAGTCAGTCAGCCGTGTCTGACTTTTTGTGACCCCATGAATAGCAGCATGCCAGGCCTCCCTGTCCATCACCAACTCCCAGAGTTCACTCAAACTCATGTCCATTGAGTCAGTGATGCCATCCAGCCATCTCATCCTCGGTCGTCCCCTTCTCCTCCTGCCCCCAATCCCTCCCAGCATCAGAGTCTTTTCCAATGAGTCAACTCTTCGCATGAGGTGGCCAGAGTACTGGAGTTTCAGGTTTAGCATCATTCCTTCCAAAGAACACCCAGGACTGATCAAATTTAGAATAGATGGTTAAGTATATGTTTAGGATGATAGAATTCTTAATTTTTGATGCAACATGATAAATACTATCATTTGACAGTTAATAGTTTCCTGATTTTTAAAACTGTGGTTATTAGAACAACTTACATTTCTTAAATATCATTCAGTGATTCTCCATTATGTCAACATTTTAATATACTTTGCATTGGGATACATATTTGTATTATCCTTTATTAATACGAGCTTCCCTGGTGGCTCAGATGGAAAAGCATTTGCCTGCAATCTGGGAGATCTGTGTTCAAACCCTGGGTCAGAAAGATTCCCTGGAGAAGGAAATGACAACCCACTCCAGTACTCTTGCCTGGAAAACGCATTCTATGGACGGAGGAGCTGGTAGGCTACAGTCCATGGGGTCGCAAAGAGTTGGACACGACTGAGCAACTTCACTTTCACTTCACTTTTATTAATACACATAAACCTTTAAAGAAAACTGAAAGATATGAGTCCCTATCTTAGACATTAAGCCTCTCAGTTACCATGTGTTATTTAATTTGAAAGTGACAAAACCTAGGCTGTGTGACTAATACTCCTGATATTACAGCCTCTTGAGTTTCCTATAAAAACCCACATTAACCTTGGCTCATGATGAGAAAGCATTTCCCTGTAGCCCTTCTTGTTAGACATCTATAGTCTTGACCCTGGGCATTAACCAATGAGCAGCTGATCTTTAACAGGTCAGGGGTGTTAAGTCCAGCAGAAGTATTTCCTCAAGGGCCCTATCACCACTTTCATATTTAATTTGAATTTCTTTGGGTCAAACGCTTAACTGCTCTAGACATTCTCCAGAGCACTTATATTCAATCTCAATTTGGATAATAGATTGTAGGGAGGGCAAGTCATTTTCTATCTCATTTCAGTCAAGGTAGCAAAAATCTGTTGCTTTGATAACTATGATCAAGTAACTCCTCTTCGTTTTGATTTTATATGAATAACACACAGGGATTAGACTAATTCCCTTTTGCCATTAATCATCTTTTGAGATTTTATGACTCAAGTATCTTTGAGTATCTAATATTTCCAGGTTCCAGGGGTTTCTAAAAGAAACAAAAAAGCCACTAGCCAAAGAAGTAATTAGGATTCTCCTATTCATTGATTACTGCGATAGAGGCACTGCGGTCATGGTTCAGTCAGCTAGGAGAGAATGGGAAGGCAGGAGTAATTGTAAGGGCCTTGTATCTTTTTATCAGGCTCTTGCCTTGAAAGCACAAATCAGGGAGTGCTTAGGTATGCCTGTGCTGTCCATACAAATGGATACTTCTGTTTCTTTGTTGAAGGTAGAGCAGGATAGTGAAGAAGCTGCTAACTTGAGTAGGAATTAGGGGGAGCCAAAATTTCCTCCCAAACCAAAATATCTTCAGACTTACTGCCTAGCTATTTAACACTGCATTGGCCAAAAAGTTCATTCAGCCAACCCAATACAATAAATATCTTATGAAGAGCCGTTTTGGCCAGACATTGAAACCGGTACAGAAAACTTGAGAACAAATGAGATACAACTACTGCTCTCCAAGATTTCAAAATCTGAGACAGTGACTATTCCTGCAGGAAGGAATATTAGCTCATGGAAAAGCTAATGTACTACTTGTGTGCTCTTTAGTTCTTTTTCACTTTCTGCCAAAAGGGTGGTGTCATCTGCATATATGAGGTTATCGATATTTCTCCCGGCAATCTTGATTCCAACTTGTGTTTCTTCCAGCCCAGTGTTTCTCATGATGTACTCTGCATATAAGTTAAATAGGTACTGTGGCAATATACAGCACTGACATACTCCTTTTCCTATTTGGAACCAGTCTGTTGTTCCATGTCCAGTTCTAACTGATGCTTCCTGAACTGCATACAGGTTTCTCAAGAAGCAGGTCAAGTGGCCTGGTATTCCCATCTCTTTCAGAATTTTCCACAGTTTATTGTGATCCACATACTCAAAGGCTTTGGCATAGTCAGTAAAGCAGAAATATGTGGTATTCTGGAACTCTCTTGCTTTGTTGATGATCTAGTGGATTTTGGAAGTTTGATCTCTGGTTCTGCTGCCTTTTCTAAAAACAGCTTGAACATTTGGAAATCCATGGTTCACATATTGCTGAAGCCTGAATTGGAGAATTTTGAGCATTACTTTGTGTGAGTTGAGTGCAGCTGTATGGTAGTTTGAGCATTCTTTGGCATTGCCTTTCTTTGGGATTGAAATGAAAACTGACCTTTTCCAGCCCTGTGGCCACTGCTGAGTTTTCCAAATTTGTTGACATATTGAATGCAGCACTTTCACAGCATCATCTTTTAGGATTTGAAATAGCTCAAGTGGAATTCCATCACCTCCACTAGCTTTGTTCATAGTGATGCTTCCTAAGGTCCACCTGACTTCATTTTAAATACAAAATATTTATTACTCAGGACTGAACAGGGATTTATTTACTATGATCTAAAACATACCGAGTCATCAAATGTGACTAAGAATGACCTAAGGTTCTCAGTAGGCTCTTCAAAACCGCTCTCAACTTTATAACTTCTGAGATACTGAGTTAAGCATGGATCTCTGCTACATAGTCAGAGCCTCAGGTTTTTAATCTTATTGTTTCATGTCACTTTAATATAATATAGTACTTGGGAATGAGGCTAAGGCAACAGAATAGGAGTTAATATCTTCATTAAAAATTTTGTGAATCCTGGGATACTTTTAGGAGGAGACAGAAGGAAAAGGGAACAGATCCATTGACTATAAAAGCCACTATTTAAGAGAACATGGAAATTTTAGGGATTCATTCTGGGGCTAATATTTACAACCTGGGCATTTAAGGAAAAGAGAATGCTCTCAAAAAGTCACTTGGAAGAAAGACAACATTTCATCATCTGATAACATGGTGGGGATGTAACTTCTTGAAAGAATATAAGACATGACTCTCTGGTTAACTTTGGATTTCTCCTCATTCTCTGACTGTTTAGCTGCTGCACCATCTGCCCCTATAAGCCCACATACCTCATGCCCACATAGAGGATGAAGTAGAGATATAGAGATGAAGAAAGAGGCAAATTTGTTCAGCTTAAAACAGTTGACATCTATTTTTATCACTTAATTTCTTATTTTGAAGTCTGGCTGCCACGGATGCTCTTCAGGTTCCTATAGGGATCACTGGGCTGGAGAAACTAGTACTTGCTAACCAGAGAGAGTTCCAGAAAAACATCTAGTTTTGTTTTATTGACTATGCCAAAACCAACTGTGGAAAATTCTTCAAGATATGGGGACACCAGGCCATCTGCCCTGCCTCTTGAGAAATCTGTATGCAGGTCAGGAAGCATCAGTTAGAACTGGACATGGAGCAATAGACTGGTTCCAAATAGAAAAAGGAGTACGTCAAGGCTGTATATTTTCACTCTGCTTATTTAACTTATATGAAGAGTACATCATGAGAAACGCTGGGCTGGATGAAGCACAAGCTGGAATCAAGACTGCTGGGAGAAATATCAATAACCTCAGATATGCAGATAACACCACCCTTATGGCAGCAAGTAAAGAAGAACTAAAGAGCTTCTTGATGAAAGTGAAAGAGGAGAGTGAAAAAGTTGGCTTAAAGCTCAACATTTAGAAAACTAAGATCACGGCATCTAGTCCCATCACTTCATGGCAAATAGATGGGGAAATAGTGGAAACAGTGGCTGATTTTATTTTTCTGGGCTCCAAAATCATGGCAGATGGTGACTGCAGCCATGAAATTAAAAGACGCTTATTCCTTGGAAGGAAAGTTATGACCAACCTAGACAGCATATTCAAAAGTAGAGACATAACTTTGTCAACAAAGGTCCATCAAGTCAAGGCTGTGAATTTTCCAGTAGTCATGTATGGATGTGAGAGTTGGACTATAAAGAAAGTTGAGTGCCAAAAAATTGATGCCTTCACACTGTGGTGTTGGAGAAGACTTTTGAGATTCCCTTGGACTGGAAGGAAATTCAGCCAGTCCATCCTAAAGGATATCAGTCCTGGATGTTCACTGGAAGGACTGATGTTGAAGCTGAAACTCCTATACTTTGGCCACCTGATGCGAAGAGCTGACTCATTGAAAAGACCCTGATGCTGGGAAAATTGAAGGCCAGAGGAGAAGGGGATGGCAGAGAATGAGATGGTTGGATGGCATCACCGACTCAATGGACGAGAGTTTGGGTAACCAACTCCGGGAGCTGGTTATGGACAGGGAGGCCTGGAGTGCTGCGGTCCATGGGGTCACAAAGAGTCAGACACGACTGAGTAACTGAACTGAACTGAAACAGAGGGCTTTAATACAAGTTGTTCGTGAACACCTGGGAGCATCCTGGCAACCAGACGGTACCATAGTTTCCTCTCTAGAATATGGCTTTACTCCAGGCACCCACAAAATCAGCTTGGGATACTCTTCATCAAGAGTGGTATGGGTCCTCTGGCCTTTTTTCACCAGGTTCCAAGTGAAACAGGACCAGCTATCTTACCCCTCCCCCCTGCACCCTGGTGGAAGATTCACCTCTACTCAGGTTGTCCTTACCCTCTCTCCTCACAGAAAAAAGGCTAATCAAGGCTCCTGGGTCAGCCTTGACCTGACACACAGAGAACCTGTGCTCAACCTGACCCTCTCAAGTGGACTGGTGTCTTGTTCTCATCATTCCTTTCTTCCACTGTTGTTTATATCTCTAAAACAGCAAAATGACTTAATATCACACAGGCACACACACACAGAGTTTATGCACACTGAGCAAAGTTTTTACCAAGAAAAAATGTCCCATGACTTCAGCATATTTCCAAGGACATGAGTTTGAGTAAACTCCAGGAGCTGGCAATGGACAGAAAGGCCTCACATGCTGCAGTCCATGGGGTCACAAAGAGTCGGACATGACTGAGCGACTGAACTGAACTGAACTGAATAGATAACTGATCTTTTACTAAGAGATAATCTTTACCTATTATAAAAGTATATTTTGCAAACTTATTTTACACAATTTTTTATCCACCAAAACTAACCCTTTATCAGTAAATCAGTAGTGTCTTGATATTTTAAACAGAACTTTTACAATTTGTATTTTAAGAATGATGTCTAATTTTATTATCTCACAAGGAAACAAAAGATTAAAGTAAAATTAACACTTCCTGGCTGTTGATTACTGGCAATCTGCGAGACCCTGGTTTGAACAGACAATTTCTATTCAAATGATACTCCTCATTCACCAGAGTACAGAATTTGTTTTTTTTTTTTTTTCAGAATACAGAATTTTAAATACACAGGTATGATATTAAGATGCATATGAGTTGTTATATAGAATAACAAAAACTGGTTCTATAAACTATATCTTATCAGAAAATTCCTTCAGAAGTAGCCAAAGTTTCCTTGATGAATCATACCTTCTTTAGAAGGGACCTAACTCAAAGCTTTAGGAATAGATATTAATAGTATATAACCAACTTCTTGAAACATGGCAATGAGCCATATCATGAGTATCATTTGGAAACCTATTAGAAATTTAGTAGCATATATATGTGCAGTGGAAAATTACTTAGCTATAAAGAAACAGTGAAATAATAGCTTTTGCCATAACATGGATGGACCTAGAGATTATCATAGTAAGTGAAGTAAGCCAAAGATAAACACCAAATCAATCATGTATATGTGGAATATAAAACAGGATACAAATGAACTTATTTACAAAACAGAAATATACTTACAGTCAGAAGAAGATAGGAAAAGAAGTGTCTTAATTTGTGGTGCCACATGGCCTCAGCTGCAAAACAAAGGGTAAAGCATTCGCAAAACACGATTGGTTTTCAAAGTTCTAACATGACTCTGGCTGATGGGCCCAACCTGCCGTTCCAGGCGTCTGAGGGTCTCCAGGGTTGGACCATGGTGTGAGTCTTCCTGGCCACTTTGGAAGCCCCTTTGGTGGAAGATAGTCCTGTGGCCACAAATATGGGCTGACTGGGGACAAGGGGACTGGCTGTCACTCAGCTGGGGGCCCCTCCCCCGACCTCAGCCTCCCCTGGACCAGGAGCCGCTGGCCAGTGCCCTGGGCTCAGCATGGTCTGGCCCAGGCGCTTGGCACTCACCTGGACCTCCCTTGGTGCCTCTGCGCGTGGACTCGCAGCCCGGACTGCGGGGGCCGCCTTGTGCATCCCTGTGCTTGCGGTCGTCCCCGCTGGTGCACAGCAGACACGAACGCTTCTTAAGTGGCCAAGGACGCGCTTGACAAAGTGCGGCCCTCAGGCTGCAGGTGCTCTGCCGCCTCCCCGCTCAGCACTGGCCCCAGGTACTGTCCAGGCCCAGGTTACATGCTTTTGCTCACAGCCTGACTCCCCAGGTGCCTGAGGCAGCTGACCCCCATGGCCAGGTCCTCAGTGAACCCACCGAGACCTGACTGGCACCTTCCTTGAGGAATGAGTACCATTTACTGAGAAGTTGGCCTGAGACAGCGACTCCCTTTTTGCCCAGGTCCTCCCCAAGCTTCTCCCTGAGGCTCTGGGCCCCTCCCTGAAAGATGCCCTCTGACCCCAAGGAAGCTCCTAAAGTTCCTCTGCCCCACTTCAGTGTATGTTCAACTTACATTTACAGCTTTTGTGTGTTTGGGACACTGTGACTGCACCTTTGATTTGACCACTTCGGTTTTGTAGTCTCTCTGCAGGGGCATTGAAGCGTTTTTACCAGTGGTCCATGACAACTTTGGTAACTCGTACCAACAAAGAATTTTATGACTTTTCTTATTGGTCTTCTGAAAAATCTGAGTTTCTTTTGTAATCAAATGAACTGATTAACAGTGAGAAGACTTCAAGGAAGGATATTCAGGACCACACCAGGCATGCTTGGTAAAGTGCTAGAATGTTCCACCCTTTTAAATTTTTAAGTAGTAAATATCACCCTGTGATTTTTATTTAAAACATTTAAGATTTTTTTTCCTTGAGGAGAGTAAGAAGTGATGCCAGGATTAAAAATGCATTTGAGTTAAACTATATAGTATCCTCTGCACATTACATTTGCTTTAGGAAAGTGGTTTATTTCTGTTGCTGTTTTACATATATATATATATATATATATATATACACACACACACACACACACACACACACACACACATATATATATACAGATGCATACATATACATGTGTGATAATTTGTGTCTTAACACTTATTCTTGGTGGCATCTGTCATATTAAGATGGATTCAAAATGGAAATTGTTTCAAATGTCCTTTAATTAACCCAGTGATCTCACCAGAGATTTAATAAATCTGTTTTTAATATCTAGAAAACTACAATTTAAACTCCAAAACGACCTACAGACATGTAAACCCTCACTTGCCAAAGGCTCTCGTAGAGTTGTCTTCCCACTGTGGGTGGTGCCATAAGCCTAAGGCCCAGGGTGGCCAGCCTTCCCTTGAGACAGGCAGGCAGGGCGCCTGAACAGACAGATATCCAGGCCAGCCCAATGGTTTGTCCCTTGGAGCAGGACTGCTAAGCTCAAGGGTGCACAAGCCTCCTTTGGCCCCGTGTTCAGCCATCCATCCCTCTGTCTTCTGTCTGTATGAGGTTTAAAAATAAAGCTTCCAATGTCCAAAAAGCAAAAAATGAAGGAAGGGAGGGAGAGAGGGAAGAAGAAAGGAAGGGTCTTGGGCCCTGTGTCAGATCTACTAAATCAGAATTTGCCTTTTGAAATATTTCCCAGGTGAAGTATATAAATTTGAGTCACTATAGCCCAGGTCTAAAGCAGTGGTTATTCTGGATAAACCCTGAAATCACTAGGGAGCTTTAAAGTATACTAATGCCTGATTCTTACGGATGTACAGCCTTAATTAATCTAAAGATGGCCTCCAGCATAAGTAGTTTTTAAATCTCTGCAGGTGATTCTAATATACAAATGCTGATTTTTCAACCATTGGAGTGCTTACCTCCCTCCCTAGAGTGATTGTTTCAGATGTAGGAATTCAATCTAATTCAACCTATGAAAGGTGGCTCTGGGCCCCTCCCTGAAAGATGCCCTCTGACCCCAAGGAAGCTCCTAAAGTTCCTCTGCCCCACTTCAGTGTATGTTCAACTTACATTTACAGCTTTTGTGTGTTTGGGACACTGTGACTGCACCTTTGATTTGACCACTTCGGTTTTGTAGTCTCTCTGCAGGGGCATTGAAGCGTTTTTACCAGTGGTCCATGACAACTTTGGTAACTCGTACCAACAAAGAATTTTATGACTTTTCTTATTGGTCTTCTGCAAAATCTGAGTTTCTTTTGTAATCAAATGAACTGATTAACAGTGAGAAGACTTCAAGGAAGGATATTCAGGACCACACCAGGCATGCTTGGTAAAGTGCTAGAATGTTCCACCCTTTTAAATTTTTAAGTAGTAAATATCACCCTGTGATTTTTATTTAAAACATTTAAGATTTTTTTTCCTTGAGGAGAGTAAGAAGTGATGCCAGGATTAAAAATGCATTTGAGTTAAACTATATAGTATCCTCTGCACATTACATTTGCTTTAGGAAAGTGGTTTATTTCTGTTGCTGTTTTACATATATATATATATATATATATATATACACACACACACACACACACACACACACACACACACATATATATATACAGATGCATACATATACATGTGTGATAATTTGTGTCTTAACACTTATTCTTGGTGGCATCTGTCATATTAAGATGGATTCAAAATGGAAATTGTTTCAAATGTCCTTTAATTAACCCAGTGATCTCACCAGAGATTTAATAAATCTGTTTTTAATATCTAGAAAACTACAATTTAAACTCCAAAACGACCTACAGACATGTAAACCCTCACTTGCCAAAGGCTCTCGTAGAGTTGTCTTCCCACTGTGGGTGGTGCCATAAGCCTAAGGCCCAGGGTGGCCAGCCTTCCCTTGAGACAGGCAGGCAGGGTGCCTGAACAGACAGATATCCAGGCCAGCCCAATGGTTTGTCCCTTGGAGCAGGACTGCTAAGCTCAAGGGTGCACAAGCCTCCTTTGGCCCCGTGTTCAGCCATCCATCCCTCTGTCTTCTGTCTGTATGAGGTTTAAAAATAAAGCTTCCAATGTCCAAAAAGCAAAAAATGAAGGAAGGGAGGGAGAGAGGGAAGAAGAAAGGAAGGGTCTTGGGCCCTGTGTCAGATCTACTAAATCAGAATTTGCCTTTTGAAATATTTCCCAGGTGAAGTATATAAATTTGAGTCACTATAGCCCAGGTCTAAAGCAGTGGTTATTCTGGATAAACCCTGAAATCACTAGGGAGCTTTAAAGTATACTAATGCCTGATTCTTACGGATGTACAGCCTTAATTAATCTAAAGATGGCCTCCAGCATAAGTAGTTTTTAAATCTCTGCAGGTGATTCTAATATACAAATGCTGATTTTTCAACCATTGGAGTGCTTACCTCCCTCCCTAGAGTGATTGTTTCAGATGTAGGAATTCAATCTAATTCAACCTATGAAAGGCTAACCCTGAACATTTGTCTGATCTGAGGAAAAGATAAACTCTCTTTCAAGCTGGAAGTGAAGCTATAGAATTTAGAGCAGCTGCACACCTCTGAGGACCAGTATCATACCTGCCTACATGGAAGAAACAGAGCTGAGAAGAGAGATGGAGTAAAACAGGTCTCGGTGACATTTTTCAAGCCCTATTTTAAGTCATTACCTTAGCCATTGTACACTCTCTAAACTTATAATCATTTGGTTGATTTTTCTGTTTTGTGCAACAGAAAGTAGTTTATTTGATCAACTCTGACCCAAGGAACATTTTGGTGGACTCAATCTCCACAGGAAAATACTATATCAATCCATAACAGTTATATAATGAATCCTACTGTATTCTGATTCAGTGTGCATGCATGCGTGCTAAGTCTGTTGGACTCTGTTCGACTCTTTGTGAATGTATGGACCGGAGTCTGCCAGGCTCCTCTGCCCTTGGGACTCTCTAGGCAAGAATACTGGAGTGGGTTGCAGTGCCCTCCTCCAGGGGGATCTTCCTGACCCAGGGATTGAACGTGCTTCTCTTTTGTTTCCTGCATTGACAGGTGGTTTCTTTATCACCAGCACCACATGGGGAGCCCTCTGACTCAATACATTTACTTTATAATTGAGAAGACTAAGGACTGCAATGGATTGGGGAAGACTCCCTGCAAGTGAGGATCAAAGATGATCAATAGGACTGGACACAGAACAGCAAAACAGAATACTTGCACTTGCCTATTTGCAATTGTCTTCACCTCATTGATATTTCTTTTTTTTCCACTAAGTGCTTAGATTTTTTAAGATATTTAAGTTCTGAAGTTCATAACCATTTACTAAGTTTGCAATCTAAGAACAAATAACAACCTGGTAGATGAATATGTAACAAATGGAAATCTTTGATCCAATAAATTTAAGTGCTTTTTAATAATGTCTGCCTCTTCTGGGAGCAGACCAATTCACTTAAATATCTAGTAAATGCTTGAGTGAAAACACCTGTTTCTTGAAAAATACTTATTAATGTAACAGCTCTGTGAATTGAAGTTTTAAAATAGAGTTGATGTATGTAATATGACTGTAAAGGAGTTCCTTTAAGAGGAACTATAACTTAAAGTTCTTAAGAGAGGGGATGCCTGGGTTCAGTTTCTTCCAAAACAAACCGTGACCAAAAAAAAAAGACTTAAATAAAATGAATTATTTAGGAGGTCATGATCTCATGGAGCAGAGTATCAATGGGGGAGCAGATGAAGGAGGGGTGGGAGTAAAAGCCAGCAAATTATGTTGATTGATGAGTGAGTCACCACTGTTGGCAGCTGGAGTTCCATCCTGTCGGGATAGCTGGGAACTGGGGTTGAGGGTTGTCCTTGAGTGTGTTAAATGTCCTCTAGTTCTAGTCTGCTTTGCACATTGCTGAGCAAACTCTCATTTCACAGCATGAAATTCTTATCCAGGGAAGCAGAAACACACAGAGCTTGAAAGCTGTCAGTATTCCAGGAACTTTCCTCTGCAGATGGTGGATATTTACCAGTGAGGGAAATAGATAAGGAGGCCACACAGAAACATTGTGTGTTGCAGGATGAATCACAATACATTTCTTCCAACTAGAGTCCCAGGTAAACTTAATAAAAACAATTTGGCAATGATGAGAAGGTAGATACAATATAAGTTTTATGTATATCTATCTATCTATATCTATCTATCTATCTCTATATCTATCTATCTATCTATCTATCTATCTATACTTCTCTTTTCACCTTCATGCATTGGAGAAGGAAATGGCAACCCACTCCAGTGTTCTTGCCTGGAGAATCCCAATGATGGGGGAGCCTGGTGGGCTGCCGTCTATGGGGTCGCACAGAGTCGGACACACTGAAGCGACTTAGCAGCAGTAGCAGCAGCATATACATACACACACACACACACAGACACACACATATATAAAGCATTCTTTGTAAAAGAAGACTGAGAACTCTGTCCTTCCAGCTCATCAAAAGTGAAGAGGTTTGGAGAATTAAGACAAAAAAAAATTTGCAACCCTTCTACATGGTCATTGTCATGCATGCGTGCTAAGTCACTTCAGTCACGTCCGACTCTCTGCTCCCCTACAGACTATAGCCCTCCAGGCTCCTCTGTCCATGGGATTTTCCAGGCAAGAGTACTGGAGTGGGGTGCCATTGTCTTCTCCATTTGCTTACCTAGGTATGTGAAATTTACTGATTTGATCAATCTGAGTTTTACCTTGGGGATAAGAAGGTGATCACTGATTGTCAAGTCCTCCAGCAGAATTTATTACAAACACAAACCTGTAGGTTGAGAGACACATGTTCTCATACTGACATGTTTTCATGTTAAAGGCACAGTCCTTATAACATATTGGACAAAAGGAGAAACATGCACTGAAAGCATATCAAACTCAAAGTTTCTGTTTAAATATTTGCAGGGTTATTTGGTTCCTGACTTTACTTTCACTTTTCACTTTCATGCATTGGAGAAGAAAATGGCAACCCACTCCAGTGTTCTTGCCTGGAGAATCTCAGGGATAGGAGCTGCCATCTATGGTGTCGCACAGAGTCGGACAGGACTGAGGCTATTTAGCAGCAGCAGGTAAGCAAATAGTTACTTGTTTGCTGACTTCAATTTTTGCACCTTGGTGGATGTCATTCAGGGAAGAATGGTTCTGTTCTATGCTATATGCTTAGCTTAGTACAGTTTCAATAATTAGTAGGGGATAGTAATTTTTGACTAAATATATTTAGTGCGGCTCAAAGTATTTATGCTAATTCCCACCAATAGTGAAATAAAATATCAATTTAGAAAAAAATTAAGTACAAATTGAATAAAAATATAGTAAAATAACTAAGAGAAATCAGGTTAATAGAAGTATTTGACAGTTTTTTTCCCCACATTTTTTTTTCCAAAGCCTATTTTAGTATACCACTTATGATTTTGTATCTTGAATAACATCAATTTATAACATAATTATAAGGAGTCTATGCCAACATTTAATATTAACCTAAGCAAGCTACTAAAAAAATCGATGAAAGTTAAGATGTGTAAATAACTGTGGCATAGTGTTTCAGTGGAAAACTATAGCACTGAGGATGAACTGTCTAGAACAGCATACAAAAAGAGAGGAAAATCTCATAGACAGTGTTAAGTGAAAGAGGCCAGACAGAATAGAAGGCATAATATAGCAACCCATTTATATTAAGGAAAAAAATTATGCAGTTAATCTATAATGTCATGCATAATACCTTTCTGGGAATGGTGACTGGAAAAAAAGGAAAGTTTCAGGGATGCTAATAATGTTCTATTAATTAGTCTGAATGCTGATTACATAGTATGTTCAGTTTGTTTTAATTTTCACTTTGGGCACTTGTGTATACTTTTGTGAACATACTTTATATATAAATAGTATCTGTATTTATACATAAACAGATAGAAAATATCATTTATAAAATAGAAAAAGAATTATTTCACAGCATTTAAGGAACAATTGCCCTAGAAAACTGAAGACCTGTCTTCTGATTTCTTTCTCAGTGAAAGTGGAATAATTTCTCTCCAGGTTCTTGGTTCCTCTCCTTTTTTAACCTCTTAAATCACTATTAATTGTTAATTAACAAACTATTGAAGTACTTGTTATGAATTATTCTTTAATATACCTTGCTGGTAGACATAACCCTCCCATTTTGATAACTTTATTATAAAGCCCTTAATTCTGAGTTACAGCCATGGATAAAATTAAAACCTCTACCTTGCAAAAGGTAAAGTTCCCAAATTGTTTTCCCAGTCATATTTAATGAGCGTTTGAAGCCTGAGCACCTGGAATAAGTAATGTAAATCTTTTTTTCACTTGTTTCAGGTGGCTCAGAATGCATATAGTGTATTTTTTTAATTATACAATATATGGAAACCAAAAAATGTTTCAGTCTAGCAAGGGAGTTTCTACCTAAGTAGTGGAAGATACTGGATCAGTAACAACCTATGATTATATGTTATAGTCACATTTGATTCAAATTAGCTTTGGATATGTATTTCAATGTGGATTATGATATGGAATGTTAAAATATATATATATTTTGTTGTAAAGGTAATGATGCATCTTCCCCATTCAGATTATTTGTATTGAAATGTTTCATTGAAACAATTGATTATTTAATTATTATGAATGCTGAAAAATTCTTCTTGTGATATATATTGCAAAGGTTAAATATACCTTTCTGTTTTAAAGACACTACTAATCCTTTGCTGGCATAACACAAGCATCCTCCCAAGGACTGCTGCCAATAGGGTCTCTCTTTTGTGCTTCTAGCATTTAAGCAGACTTTACTCAATTTGAAAGGACATTGTGGGGAAAATCTGGTTTATTGTCCCCAGGAAAATCAGAGACAGAACATGCTCTTGCCAAATAATCTTGGAATTTCTCAGTATCTATTAACTCTCAGCATCCCAGGCATTTTTCTTAAACACAAAATACAGCAGTTTGCCCCAAATGAAGCACGTCTAAAAATTATAACCCTGAAAAGAAAACTGCTAAAATAGCAACAACAAAATTAAGGAAACAAATATGCTATCTGTAGGAATTTCAACCATGTCTGATCAAGAAGCAAGTGAATGAACTGACATAAACACAAACAAAATATTATGACATTTATAACAAGCTTTTCAGCAAGGGAGAAAATTTTTACTGGATATTTAATATATATCTTGATTTGGTTTGTTGAGAAGGTGTAGAACCAATGATCCCTATCAATCAACAAAGGATACTTAAGTAATTTAAAGATTTACCAATGGTTCTCCTAGGTTTAATAGTCCCTAAATTTACTAATCAAAGGATAATTTTAGTTTCAAATACCATAGAGTAGAAGAAAAACTAAATTGTGTCAAGTGTGGGGGAAAGAGGGAGAGTAATCTTTTAAATTATTTTACCGTTAGATTTTTAATGTAAAAGAGAAACTAAACATCATTTATCTTTGTGCTTTCACAACTTAAATGCAGTCCCCATGAGGGCATGAGGTGGTATGCTAGGGACTACTAGAAATCAAAGACTAAAACTACCTCAGCTCTCAAGAAGATTTATCGGCACTTAGAAGATTTTATACATAAAATTTTATTTTACATTAGAACAAACATGGGTAGATTTTGAATTAAAGTGAGGGATGTGCTTAAATTTCAAAAAGTTAAAATTTGTGATTTCGTACAAGCGCATTGATCATTGTAGAATCCATAGGCTGTACCTGGTTTAACTTTCATTGTTTTTTGGCATTAGGTTTATCTGAGAGGAACTGCTCTAAAAACATGATGACCCGCCAGCCTCCTAACCAATTTTTAGATCAGGAAAAGTGGGGCCCAGAAAAACAAAATGCCTTGCCCAGGCTATGCCACTGAGGTCCTGCCAATAGCAGGGGCTGACCTGGATCCCCATGTATTTCTAGGGCTCTTTTGCTGCTGTGGCTTTGGAAGGGTGCTGCCCATACATCTGCCCCACTCTTGGATCCTGCAGTCTAAGCACATGTTCTGGAATATCCTTTCATAAGAATATTGATCTCTAGGATAATGTTGCCCTGTCTCAGATTTTAGACTCTGTTTGTTCATCCTTGAAGTACACTCCTGTTGAATAGACCCAAGGTACATACCAAAGCCTTTGAGTGTGTGGATCACAATACACTGTGGAAAATTCTGAGAGATGGGAATACCAGACCACCTAACCTGCCTCTTGAGAAATCTGTATGCAGGTCAGGAAGCACCAGTTAGAACTGGACATGGAACAACAGACTGGTTCCAAATAGGAAAAGGAGTACGTCAGGCTGTATATTGTCATCCTGCTTATTTAACTTATATGCAGAGTACATCATGAGAAACATTGGGCTGGATGAAGCACAAGCTGGAATCAAGATTGCCGGGAGAAATATCAATAACCTCAGATATGCAAATGACACCACCCTTATGGCAGAAAGTGAAGAGGAACTAAAAATCCTCTTGATGAAAGTGAAAGTGGAGAGTGAAAAAGTTGACTTAAAGCTCAACATTCAGAAAATGAAGATCATGACATCCGGTCCCATCACTTCATGGAAAATAGATAGGGAAACAGTGGAAATAGTGTCAGACTTTATTTTTGGGGGCTCCAAAATCACTGCAAATGGTGACTGCAGCCATGAAATTAAAAGATGCTTACTCCTTGGAAGGAAAGTTATGACCAACCTAGATAGTATATTCAAAAGCAGAGACATTACTTTCCAATGAAGGTCTGTCTAGTCAAGGCTATGGTTTTTCCTTTGGTCATGTATGCATGTGAGAGTTGGACTGTGAAGAAGGCTGAGTGCCGAAGAATTGATGCTTTTGAACTCTGGTGCTGGAGAAGGCTCTTGAGAGTCCCTTGGACTGTAAGAAGATCCAACCAGTCCATTTGAAGGAGATCAGCCCTCAGATTTCTTTGGAAGGAAAGATGCTAAAGCTGAAACTCCAGTACTTTTGCCACCTCATGCGAAGAGTTGACTCCTTGGAAAAGATTCTGATGCTGGGAGGGATTGGAGGCAGGAGGAGAAGGGAACGACTGAGGATGAGATGGCTGGATGGCATCACGGACTCGATGGGCATGAGTCTGAGTGAACTCCAGGACTTGGTGCTGGACAGGGAGTCCTGGCGTGCTGCGATTCATGGGGTTGCAAAGAGTCGGACACGACTGAGTGACTGAACTGAACTGAACTGAACTGAACTGAACACTTCTGTTTGATTATGTCACTAGTAAGAACATTCAGTTATTATTACTAAACAGATGTTTGTGAATTACCCATCATGTGTTTGGCTCTGTGCTAGATGAGAGGAGTTTAGTAGTGCTTATTATATTGTCTAGACTAAGAGGAGAGAAGAGTGAACATGAATATTTTCAGTTGACATTGTTTTACATTTCTGCTTCCATATCCTGACCCCAGCAGGAGTTTTAATGGCAAAGAAATGGCAACCCACTCCAGTATTCTTGCCTGGAAAATCCCATGGGTGGTGGAACCTGGTAGGCTACTGTCCATGGGGTCACAAACAGTTGGACACGACTGAGCAACTTCACTTCACTTCACTATATGGATGGCCTAGCCATTCTTGTTGTAGGGCCTTTTACCCCTCTTCAAGCCTTCCAAAGAAAGCAATCACTAGTTTTTATGTTGTCCCCATATCCACAAAATACATCCACAAAAAATATAGAATTGAAGCTGTGGAAATGAGTTGTATTTGCAAACATGTAACTATCAGTAATGGGAGAGGGCAATGGCAACCCACTCCAGTACTCTTGCCTGGAAAATCCCGTAGAGGAGGAGGAGCCTGGTAGGCTACAGTCCATGGGGTTGCTAAGAGTCGTACATAAGTGAACAACTTCACTTTCACTTTTCACTTTCATTCATCGGAGAGGAAAATGGCAACCCACTCCAACATTCTTGCCTGAAGAATCCCAGGGATGGGGCAACCTGGTGGGCTGCTGTCTATGGGGTCGCATAGAGTCGGACATGACTGAAGCGACTTAGCAGCAGCAGCTATCAGCAATAAGCCTTCTGAGTGTAGTATTGGTGGTCCAACCGAGATTCAGTGCCATTTTGTTTCTTGTTTTCCCTTTTTACCATGGATCCCCTTGCACTTAGGCAGTGTGTTCTCTCCTCTTGCCTTCCAGCTGGGTCCATATGAGCACAGGACAGATATCAGCAACCAAAGCCTGGATATCTAACAAGCCCCAACAGAGGAGACCCATTGCTGTCCTAATCATCAAGGTTTTATTCCTTGGGCTCCTTCTGTGAGTCAAACCTAACCTTATGGTCTTTCTAATGCTCCATGTGATCCTGTGTGATATTGAAGGGACATGTACCTTGCTGAAATCAAAGTCATTCACCTAGAGCCTCTGGAGAAGGAAATGGCTCTATATTTCTGAAGTAGACTTAACATGGAAGTAAAGCCTTTGGACAGAACAAATGTTAGTAAATACTTTTAAATGGAGCGTTCGTTTCAAAATGTATCTCCATTTTGCTATGCATTACATTTCTCCATACTCGAGAAGGTGATGGCACTCCACTCCAATACTCTTGCCTGGAAAGTCCCATGGACAGAGGAGGAGCCTGGTGGGCTATAGTCCATGGGGTTGATAAGACTCGGACATGACTGAGTGACTTCACTTTCACTTTTCACTTTCATGTATTGGAGCAGAAAATGGCAACCCTCCAGTATTCTTGCCTGAAGAATCCCAGGGATGGGGGAGCCTGGTGGGCTTCTGTCTATGGGGTTGCACAGAGTCAGACATGACTGAAGTGACTTAGCAGCAGCAGCAGCAGTAGCAGCATACTCAGTATCTACTTGAAAACAACAAAAATAAACCAATAAATATGGATAGCATGTTTTCACCTTTTCCTTTTGATTTATTTTATGATGTTTGTTTTTATCTCCCAATGAGTAGCTTGCGGTTATGCTAGATTCCTATTCTATTGATGAGTAGTTGTATAATTTCTCACAAAATGTCTCTTTGTCTATCTGGGAGATTAGAATAACTTCTGACATATACATGATATGTTAAAAGTATTATTTGTATTTTTAATATACATTTGTTACTTCACTGATCTAATATTCTGTGAAATGGAGAGCATAGTCACCATTATCTCATGCTACTGAGGGAAAGGCCATTATTCAACCATTTTACTAAATGTCTAGGAGTAAATGTATGATGGGTGATATGGATGGCATGAAATCAAAATTGGGCAAGGCAAACGCTATGTTTTTAAGACACATACCTCATAGGGCCAACAGGCATGTAGACAAAAAAATCTCAAGAATGTGATTAGTGAAAACTATTGCCACCATAACATTTTATACACACAATATAAATATTAGAAGTTGTCATTATTATTGAAAATATTTTATAAAATCAAGTCTAACTAAAAAAAAAAGCCAGAAAAGGTTCACTGCCTGAATGAAGAATTAAAGGAAAATAAATAATATAGTGGATCTTATAGAAAAGGGAGGAATGCTTTTCCTGCAAAAGGAACAACTTGTATGAAAGCATGGCAACATTCAATAGTTTACATCATAGTGCCTTTCATGCAAATTTGTGGTAAGAGAAGTATGATCTCTCTTGCTAAATTGCTAAGTTGCTTCAGTCGTGTCCAATTCTGTGCGACCCCATAGACGGCAGCCCACCAGGCTCCCCCGTCCCTGGGATTCTCCAGGCAAGAACACTGGAGTGGGTTGCCATTTCCTTCTCCAATGCATGACAGTGAAAAGTGAAAGTGAAGTCGCTCAGTTGGATTTTCCAGGCAAGAGTACTGGAGCGGGGTGCCATTGCCTTCTCTGATGCAATATTTTAATGCCATTGCTTATGGTCAATTCCACTGCTCTTTGCATAACATCTTTTTCCCCATTTCTAAGTGTTTGGCTTTGAATAATACACTGAGCCTCTGAATTGTCTTCTCAAGAAAATATTTGATATTCTTGATTTCAAGCCACATTTCCTTGGGTGAATCATTCTGTAGTAGCAAAATGAAACAATTTTGATCATAGTAATAATAGTGTAAGAATAATCAAATGCAATTGAATTTCAAATAAAAATACATCATTCCAGCCTGCATTTCTGCTATTGTACTTTTAATTTTAATGCCTTTTTTTTGATAACCTAGAATTTATGAAAGATTGCCTCTGAATATGATTTAGTTTAGCAATTAGGGTTACCCTCACTCTACAGATTCAAAAGGAAGGCAGATTAGACCTATTTTTTTTTTAAATCAGATTATATTCAAACCAAGCTAGAGCTAAAGCAGTGAAAGCAGGTCATTCATAAATAAGTATATTAAAAATATTCTTGCTGTTGAGCCAAAGCTGAACTACTATAAAACTGTGTGTAAATAACCTTTATTAAATGAGAAGTTCAACAGTATAGTCATTTTCTCAATTTCCTGAAGCAAGGAAGTTGGAATAGTCTCTTGCCTGTTCATGGTTCAGTTCCAGCTCCTTTGGTATTTCACATTATTTTTATCCAGACAGCATCTACTAGGCTTGTCAGTGGGTTACAATGATTATTCTGAAAGTATATTTGAATATCTGACACTATTTTTAATTACTCTTTGCTTGCTTTTTGAAATTTACAATGCTCTGTTTGTTTCTGCTATGCAACAATGTGAGTTAGTCATAACAATACTTGTATTCCCTCCCTCTTGAGCCTCCCTCCCCTGTCCCCACCCTACCCACCTAAGTCATCACAGATCACAAGTCTGGGCTCCCTGTGTTGTACAGCAACTTCTCACAAGCTATCCATTTTACACATGATAGTGTATATATGTTGAGTGCTTACTTGAAATGGTTTGGGAGGTGACTAATGGTGCATGGAATGGTAGAACTAGAAAATCCCCCAAATCACTTATAGCAACACTGGTTAATGTTCCTTCTATCCACAGTGAATGTAGTGAGCCTTCCTGGTGGTTAATCATTTATTATAATTGAGCATCTGTATATACATCCTGCATGGACCCAAATTAGAGATGATACTCAGGCTTTGGAACAATTTACACCAACAAATTGGGATTTGATATCTCCCTCCTGGCTTCACACCCTTCACATACCTGTGGAAAACAAATAGAAGTTTGTTCCCCAGATTGGAAGCCTGCTGAAGAGACTGTGCATTTGGAACATACAAACAAAGATAGCCATCTCCCCGAAGTGTTTTGTTTTAGGTTAAAACGTGGTCTATTATAATAAATTAAGTGAGAAATCTAGCAGCCATTCACATTTTTAGGTGAATAAGTTTAATCAGATTGAGTTCTTCTCACTTAGCAGTTCAAATACTTTATGTTGCATTTGAATCGTCCAGAGGGCTCCTTAAACATGAATTGCAAAGATTTCCTTCCACCCTGAACTCTGTAAATCTGGTGTGTTGCTTAACAAATTGTGTTCCTAGCAAAGTTTCCCAGTGATGCTAATACTGTTGGTTCAGAATGCACTTTGAGAACTGCTGGTTGACCCGTTAGCTGATTAAACCCATCTCCATGGGTTGTTGAATGACTGCTGGTTTTGCCCTTCCTGAAGGCACGAGCAAATAGAAATATCACTGTTCTTAATACGGAAAGGAGGAATCATGGCTTAACAAGCAGGACACAGTAGGGTAAGATCTAAATATAGGCTGGGAGCTTGGAGTGATAAAAAACAATGAAAGACTGCTGAGAGGCTGAGTGAATGGACAGCAAGCGTATGATAGAATCTCGAAATGTGCCTGAGTGGCCCTCAAAGTCACCCATAAAGTGATTTAACCTAGAGCTAGACATGTAGCGCATCAAGAAGGACAGTGGACGTCAGTGCCCACTGTTTCTCTATTGTCCTTCTTGGGTTTTTTGGGGTGGAGGGAGGAGGGAGTTTCATTGATTACATACTTGTGTGAGGTCCTGAATCTCCAGTCTCCATTTGATGGAGCTCAGGCTTCTGAAATGATAAGAAAGATAACACAATGCCACTTCCAATTAAGTCTTAAGTAGTGCAGGTTTGGGGTGATTACCAGGCTGGGGGAGTCATTGTACTGACAGTTTCATAGACAAGAGGATTTTTCCTCACTTGTTTGCTATAATCCTGGGACATAGTTCATAGGCCTCTCTTCTCCTATCTCAGCAACAATGAGGTCAGCTCCAGACCTGCACTAATTCTGAGCTTCCTAATTAGAGAATTTCAAGGCAGACAGGAAGAAACCTGCTTCCATCTCCTTCTGATGTGGTCAAACTCTATTTGTATCGATGATTTGGACTCCAGTATTTGGAGTCTTATCAGAAGCTAGAAATCTGAAAGAAAGGACTCTGATGCTACCAGGGTGATTTTAAATTCAAATAAGCTTATTAAACAAAAATGCGACATGGTGGTACAGACATCAGGAGAAATGAAGACTGACAGTTTAATTTCTCTAAATACTATAAGCAAAGTGATGTCAGCTCCATTGACTGGTAGGTTGCCTGGACTGAGCGTAATGGACTATGATGGAGAAATATAATGTTAAAACATACCTTTATAAGATTTTACATGGAGAAACTGGAAGGGACACTTCTGGATAAGAATTCCAGGGTTTTTTTTTTGTTTGTTTGTGTTTTGATTTTTCTTTTTTCCCAGGTCTGCTTACAGGCTGAAACAGATTGCTTTATTTACTACTTCTTAAAACCCTAAAATGATCCTTTCTGTTTATCAAAGTGGCTCTTGTGTCTTCTGTACATCACTGCTCATACAGTCTTCCAAAAGTGACAGGTGCATATAAAGAATAATTGCCTCAAAGCTGGCAGGTGCAAATAAAGGGCTCATGCCTTCTCTATTTAGAGGCACCTCAGTTTAATTTATCAAACACTGGGGATGCAAGAGATCTAACCTAATTGAAATGGACCAAAGATTATTTACATGCATGTTTAAGTTTTATTTTCAAGACAAAACCTGAGATCTTGGAATTAGTTTTATAGGCCAAATTTTCTTAAAGCAGAAAGCAAAATCAGTTCTGTAGACAGAACACTGGAATCTACTTCGTGAGGGAGGAGGATAAAGTTAGGAAAGCCAGGTGTTTTAAACTTGTATTTAACTAAGTTTGAGGATAATTAGAAGAACACCATGCTGTGAATGAAGTGATCTGTGGGGAGGCAGGCAGAATTGTCTATAAAATATTTTTCTAATTTCTTTTACTGCACATTGTGATAATAATATCAGGGATTAAGCCAAGGGCTTCACCTAAGTTACCTCTAATATTTACATGGAAGATAACCTATCTTAATAGATAAGACCCTGATGCTGGGAAAGACTGAAGGCAGGAGGAGAAGGGGATGACAGAGGACGAGATGGTTGGATGGCATCACGAACGCAATGGACATGAGTCTGAGCAAGCTCTGGGAGATGGTGAAGGACAGGGAAAACTGGCGTGCTGCAGTCTATGGGTTTGCAAAGAGTCAGACATGACTGAGCGACTGAACAATAACAACAGCAACACATAAGCAGTGACAGGGAGAAAAAAATACTCTCTTATACAAGGGTAAGCACATGTTTAAACATTAATAGTGGCATTAGTATTGTTGAAATGAATTTCTAGGACCAGGATGGAACTGCTTATTCCCAGAGTGTCATGTCAGCAAATCAAAACTTAGGTAAGTCTTGTGCCCTGGTAAATGCTCCATTCTGAGTCTCTTGCACGTAAGTTGTGGAGCAGGACCTACCCCCAGTTTCTCTGTCTCCTGCCCCCTACCCTCCCTCCCTCTCTACCCCTCTGCTTCTCATTTTCTTTTGCTCTCTATCAGTCTCTTGGTTTGGACCATTAGTCTCATCACAGAACAATAAAATTCCCCTAGTCCCTTCAAATGAAGAAGCTGAAAGAGTGAGAAAAAAATAAACTTCCAAAGAGATGAATTATATTTCAGGTTATACAAGTTAAATTGGATTCTAACACTTCCAGTATAAGGAAAATACTTGCAGTTTTACCATCTGGAATGGCAGAGGTGTGAAACAATGAAAATAGACTGTGTGTGTAGGTGTGAGGGAAATGACGCTGTTTGGGAGGGGCTATTTTCTGCCTGAGCTAGAGTGAGAGAAAAGGTAGAGTTGCCTCAACTTTTTATTCTGTAGTCGCACACCATTTATTATTCATTCTATCTCCCGAGCTCCGTGTGGCTGAAACCAGGCCCCCACAGATGATTCCTAAGTTGTGCATGCTTGCTCAATTGTGTCTGACTCTTTGCAGCCACATTAACTGTAGCCCCACTGGTCTTCTCTGTCCATGGGATTCCCCAGCAAGAATACTGGAGTGAGTTGCCATTTCCTTTGCTGAAGGTCTTCCTGAACCAGGGATTGAACCTGGTCCCCTGTGTCTTCTATATTGGCAGATGGGTTCTTTACCATTTAGCCACCTTGGAAGCCCTGAGGCCAATTGAGTCAGGGACAATTGGGGGCAAAAGGGATGTTTGTCCAAGGCTGACAGCTCAGAAAATTGAAACCCTCTTTATTCTATAAATATCTTTCTCATAAAGGTATATTTTTTCATAAAAGAATTTTTGCCTTTGTTTCTGGCTTGGACAGAAAAAGGTAAAAGAAAAAGAATTGTAACATGAAAGGATAATTTTCAGTCCTGTGATAACCTGGCCATCTTTGAAGTCTGAGTGTAAATTCTGGTTATCCCCTTTGTAATCTAAATCTACATATTTATCCCTAGCAAACAGATGACAATATTCTGAGAAGTTCAGGCAGTTATTTCATTTTGAACAGGTGACCTAGTTCCTGATGAAAAATATTTTCTCATTTGCATTGGGGTGATGCATGTAGTAGTTTTCCCAGTAAATGTTTATTAAGTCACTAAATGGTTTGTTAATATCCTATTGTTGTTTGGTCGCTAAATTGTCTCTGACTCTTTTATGACCCCATGGACTGTAACCCACCAGGTTCCTCAGTCCATGGGATTTCCCAGGCAGGAATACTAGAATGAGTTTCCATTTCCTTCTCCAGGGAATCTTCCCAACCCAGAGATCCAATCCAAGTCTGCTGTACTGCAGGTGTATTATTTTACCACTGAGCCACCTGGGAAACCTCTCTAGTATCCTCTTGCTGTGTAACAAATTACTGCAAACTCAGTGATTTAGAAAATAGCCAATTATTGTCTTAAAATTTCTTTGGATTAGGAGTCCAGGTACACATTAGCTGGATAATCAAGATATTAACCAAGAAGTTAATTCTTATCTGTGGCTCAGGATCTTTTTCAAAGGTCACAAATTGTTGGTAAAGTGTACTGCCTTGCAGTTGTATTATTAAGATCACATTTTCTTTCTAGCTATCAACCAGAGATAGCTCTCTGTCCTGGAACTTGACCTCAGTTTCTTGCCTTGTGGCTCCGTAGATAGCTCACAACAAGGCCATTTGCTTTCTTCCAGTTAGCAGAAGGGTATCTCTCTGACTTCTAAATTCCTCTCTAGTCTCCTAAGAGGAGGTAACATAATATAATGATGGGAGTGACTGTACTATCTCCATTTGCCATATATAACATAAATGAATTGCAGCAGTAACTATCCATCGTATTCATAGCTTCTGCCTTAGAAGAGAAGACGGTTATACTTAGGGTTGCAGAACTTGGGGCCATGAAAGAATTCTGCCTACCACAGGTGGGAGATAATTTTCCTCTTTTGTGATGAAAAATATGTATTTGATTGATCTATGAATTTCACGTGGCTTAAGACATGGTCAGATTTGAATCAGCCATCATGGTTAGGCTATTTTTACATTTTCAAAATCTCTCTTTGCTATTAGTATACCGGTGATTACTAACAATATTGCTAGTAGCTTGACTAATTTAGCAAAAATTATCACCTCATCCCATGGCACAGAAAATAATGGCCAAACTTACTCACATTTGCACAGATGGTTTGGTTTCTGAAATACTTATATTCTTGGTCATGGGGAAGACATCTTTATACTTATGTTCTTTTCTCAATTATCTGTTGAATTTTGGTAAACATTTGTTAGAAAAATAAACTCTTCACATGACACACACAGACACTCACACACACAGCTTTGCCATTTACAGATGGCAAATGCCATTTACATTTACAGTCTTCCTATGTGGCCCTAAACCTTTACAACTATTCATTGGCTATTGATCATCAGAACTAAGATGAGACAACATTTTGAAATAGAACATAATAAGTATACTTTGTCTAAAGGTATCCATGTGATCATGTATGTATCAGCCACTACGAGAAACACACACTTAGATAAAAGTAATCTTTTCTACAGAGGCAGGCATAATGCTCACATTTTCTGAGGAGAGCAAGTCTTCATTAGTAGTGAAATATAACTTGCCATTCTCAGAACTTTTTGGCACAGTGCCTATGACTTTGAGTTATTTTAGTTAACAATAATACCCCTCTCACTGCATCTGTCCCTCTGTAGATTCTACGCAAGAGGACAGCAGTACATTTTATGTCTTACATCATCTCTCAGAAAGTTTTGATTGCTATCATTGTGCCTATCTTGAGAATGTCACATGATAGGAACTACGGACAAACATAAAGGAGTGACCTTGAAGGTTTCCAAATGATTCTCACGTCAGGGTGAACAAACTGGAGGAAGAACATGGACTGCCCTCAGCTCCTCCAAAACAGCACACCTTCAGAAGACTGGGCAAATTGTGATGATGCCATATAGATTCTCTCTCCAGACGAATTTCTATGTTTCCAGCAGCCCTCACTTGCAGTAACAGAGCAATAATTCCCTTGTTGTTATTCAGTGGCTGAGTTGTGTCTGACTCCTTGCAACTCCATGGACTGCACCACGCCACTCTCCGCTGTCCTCTACTGTCTACCAGTTTGCTCAGATTCATGTCCATTGAGGCAGTGATGCTATTTAACTATTTCATCTTCTGCTGGCCCCAGTCTCCTTTTACCATAAATCTTTCGCAGCATCAGGATCTTCTCCAATGAGTCAGCTCTTCACGTCACGTGGCCAAAGTATAGCTTCAGCTTCAGTAACAGTCCTTCCAATGAATATTCATGACTGATATATTTTAGTATTGACTGGTTTGATCTCCTTTCAGTCCAAGGGACTCTGAAGCACCACAGTTCAAAAGCATCAGTTCTTCAGTACTGAGGCTTCCTTATGGTCCAACTCTCACATCTGTATGTTACTACTGGAATAACCATAACTTTTACTATACAGATCTTTGGTCAGCAAAGTAATGTCTCTGCTTTTGAATATGTTGTCTAGGGTTCTCACAGAGAAGGCAATGGCACTCCACTCCAGTACGCTTGCCTGGAAAATCCCATGAACAGAGTAGCCTGGAAGGCTGCAGTCCATGGGGTTGCTGAGGGTCAGACACGACTGAGTGATTTCACTTTCACTTTTCAGTTTCATGCATCGGAGAAGGAAATGGCAACCCACTCCAGTGTTCTTGCCTGGAGAATCCCAGGGATGGGGGTGTCTGGTGGACTTCCGTCTATGGGTTCACACAGAGTCGGACACGACTGGAGTGCTTTGCAGCTAGAGTTCTCAAAACTTTCCTTCCAAGCAGCAAGCATATTTTAATTTCATGGCTACAGTCACCCTCTGCAGTGATTGTGAAGTCCAATAAAATAAAATCTTCCACTGTTTCTATGCTTTCCCTACAGAGTGGAAATGACAAATAGATTTAAGGGATTAGATCTGATAGACAGAGTACCTGATGACCTATGGACAGAGGTTTGTGACATTGTAAAGGAGACAGGGATCGAGACCATCTCAAAGAAAAAGAAATGCAAGAAAGCAAAATGGCTCTCTGAGGAGGCCTTACAAGTAGATGTGAAATAGGAGCAAAAAGCACAGGAGAAAAGGAAAGATATACCTATTTGAATGCAGAGTTCCAAAGAATAGCAAGAAGAGATAAGAAAGTCCTCCTCAGTGATCAGTGTGAAGAAATAGAGGAAAACAATAAAATGGGAAAGACTAGAGATCTCCTCAAAAAATCCGAGATAAAAAGGGAACATTTCATGCAAAGATGGGCTCAATAAAGGACAGAAATGGTATGGATCTAATAGAAGCAGAAGGTATTAAGAAGAGATGGCAAGAATACAAAGAACAACTGTATAAAAAAATCTTCATGACCCAGATAATCATGATGGTATGATCACTCATCTAGAGCCAGACATCCTGGAATGTGAAGTCAAGTGGGCCTTAGGAAGCATCACTACGAACAAACTTAGTGGAGATGATGGAATTCCAGTTCAGCTATTTCAAATCCTAAAAGATAATGGTGTGAAAGTGCTACATTCAATATGCCAGCAAATTTGGAAAACTCAGCAGTGGCCACAGGACTAGAAAAGATCAGTTTAAATTCCAATCCCAAAGAATTTTCAAACTACCACACAATTGCATTTACCTCACACACTAGTAAAGTAATGCTCAAAATTCTCCAAGCCAAGCATTGACAATATGTGAACCGTGGACTTCCACATATTCAAACTGGTTTTAGACAAAGCAGAGGAACCAGAGATCATACTGCCAGCATTCCTTGGATCATAAAAAAAAAAAAAAAACAAACAGGAGAGTTCCAGAAAAACATCTCCTTCTGTTTTATTGACTATGCCAAAGCCTTTGACTGTGTGGACCACAATAAACTCTGGCAAATTCTGAGAGAAATGGGAATACCAGACCACCTGACCTGCCTCTTGAGAAATCTGTATGCAGATCAGGAAGCAACAGTTAGAACTGGACATAGAACAACAGACTGGTTCCAAATAGGAGAAGGAGTATGTCAGGGCTGTATATTGTCACCCTGCTTATTTAACTTATATGCAAAGTACATCATGAGAAATGCTGGGCTGGAGGAAGCATAAGCTGGAATCAAGATTGCCAGGAGAAATAGCAATAACCTCAGATATGCAGATGACACCAACCTTATGGTAGAAAGTGAAGAGTAACTAAAGAGCCTCTTGATGAAAGTGAAAGAGGAGAGTGAAAAAGCTGGCTTAAAGCTCAACATTCAGAAAACTAAAATCATGGCATCTGGTCCCATCCCATCTTGGCAAATAGATGGGGAAACAGTGTAAACAGTGGCAGAGTTTAATTGGGGGGCTCCAAAATCACTGCAGATGGTGACTACAGCCATGAAATTAAAAGATGCTTACTCCTTGGAAGAAAAGTTATGGTCAACCTAGGCAGCATATTAAAAAGCTGAGACATTATTTGACAACAAAGGTCCATTTAGTCAAGGCTATGGTTTTTCCAGTAGTCATGTATGGATGTGAGAATTGGACTATAAAGAAAGCTGAGCACCAAAGCTGAACTGTGGTGTTAGAGAAGACTGTTGAGAGTCCTTTGCAAGGAGATCCAACCAGTTCATCTTAAAGGAAATCAGTCCTGCATATTCATTGGAAGAACTGATGCTGAAGCTGAAACTACAATACTTTG
>SJYC01132403.1:0-25041 GCA_006408675.1 Madoqua kirkii
AAAAAAAAAAAAAAAAGGAGAGTTCCAGAAAAACATCTATTTCTGCTTTATTGACTATGCCAAAGCCTTGACTGTGTGGACCACAGTAAACTCTGGCAAATTTTGAAAGAGATGGAAATACCAGAACACCTGATCTGCCTCTTAAGAAACCTGTATGAAGCTCAGGAAGCAAGAGTTAGAACTGGACATGGAACAACAGACTGGTTCCAAATAGGGAAGGGAGTATGTCAAGGCTGTATATTGCCACCCTGATTGTTTAACTTACATGCAGAGTATATCATGAGAAATGCTCGGCTGGGTGAAGCACAGGCTTGAATCAAGATTGCTGGGAGAAATATCAATAACCTCAGATATGCAGATGACACCACCCTTATGGCAGAAAGTGAAGAGGAACTAAAGAATCTCTTGATGAAAGTGAAAGAGGAGAGTGGAAATTTGGCTTAAGACTCTACATTCAGAAAACTAGGACTGTGACATATGGTCCCATCCCTTCTTGCAAATAGATGGGGAAACAGTGGAAATAGTGACAGACTTTATTTTGGGGGCCTCCAAAATCACTGCAGACAGTGACTGCAGCCATAAAACTGAAAGATGGTTACTCCTTGAAAGAAAATTTATGACTAACCTAGATAGCATATTAAAAAACAGATTTATTTTGCCAACAAAGTCCATCTAGTCAAAGCTATTGTTTTTCCAGTATTCATGTATGGTTCTGAAACCTGGACTGTAAAGAAAGCTGAGTGTTGAAGAATTCATGCTTTTGAACTGTGATGTTGGAGAAGACTCTTGAGAGTCCCTCGGACTGCAAGGAGATCCAACCAGTTCATCCTAAAGGAAATCAGTCCTGAATATTCATTGGAAGGACTGATGCTGAAGCTGAAGCTCCAATACTTTGGTCACCTGATGGGAAGAGCTGACTCATTGGAAAAGACCGCGATAATGGGAAAGATCAAAGAAAGGAGGAAAAGGGGACAACAGAGGATGAGATGGCTGGATGGCATCACGGACTTAGTGGAGATGAGTCAGTCGAGATAAGGAAACTGTGTGACTTAATGATGGACAGGGAGACCTGGCATGCTACAGTCCATAGGGTTGCAAATAATCAGACATTACTGAGTGACTGAATTGAACTGTGAGACAAGCAGGATCTCACTTCTCTGACAAGGGTTGGAATCCATGTAACCTGCAGTGGAAGCATGGCATCTTAACCACTGCACTTCTAGGGAAGTCCCAGGAGAAATATTTTGGAAAATCTAATACAGTTGAGTTGCCTGGATATGTCAAGTTTTCCGACAAACATAGAAAGTTGTCTGCCATTTGAATATTTCGTTTGCTCCTTCTCTGACTCCCTTTTCTAGTTCTCTTTTTATGTATATGTCCAGCATTAGTGTCCCACATTTTCTGAGGCTCTGTTCATTTTTTTCTCTCTTCTTTTTCTCTCTGTTCTTGGAATTGCATAATCTTCCTAGATCTATCTAAAGTTCTTTAATGCTTTCATTTCTCAGTTCAAATCTACCTTTGTGTCCTTTGGTGAAATTTCATTTTAATTATATGTACTTTTCAACTCCAAAATCTCCACTTGATTCTTTTTTATAATTTCTTTTTTTATAATGACTATTTGATATACTATTATCATAATACAAGCTTTTATTTTCTTACTTTACAGTTTCCTTTCATTCTTTGAGCATATTTATAATGACTACTTTTAAGTCTATTAAATCTGACATTGCTCTCACAGGAAGTTTCCATATTTTTTTAATAACTTGTTTGTTTTTATTTTTTTTGTCTGGTATACAGATCACACCTCCTGTCTCTTTGTCTTTCTTTTCTTATGTGAATAATATATTGTAACAATTCTATTTACTACTCATTTCTTTCCAGAGCTGCTTATTATTATTTCCTTGCTTGACTGTTCAGTGAGTGTTCAAATTACTTTAGTGAAGTCTATCAGCAGCCACCTCTCAGTGGTAAACACACACACAGACACACAGACACACACACACAGACACACACACACAAACACACACACACACAGTGTGAAGCCTCTGATTTACCTCCACACAAGACATAGACTTGGATATGACCACAGTCTAGGATGACAGGGCTCTCTTTGGCTCTCTTTTCTTGATCACACAGAGCTCTCAGCTCCATTAACTCTAGTCAGTGGCTCTGCTGTTTTTAACAATGTCTTGGGTCACAGAATCCTTTAGAGACTAGTCCAATCTAATTGGGACTCCTTTGAAGGGATAGTTCCTGAGGTCAGAGTTTGATATTTGTCCCTACCAAGAGATATCTTCCCAGCTGGCACTGTCCTTGTTTCTCTCCAATGAAAAGAGGACAACCACAAACTCCCAAGCAGCTTTTATCATCAATGAATCCATTGATCTTTTTCAAATTGCCTTGCATCATAATTTGCTGTTTTCCAGGTATCTTGAGGCATGAACTTGTCTGTACTTCATTGCAATTGAAATCAGTTCCTTCAGGGTTGAAGACAGAATTTGAGATCTCTGTTCTCTGTACCTGCTTCTCCCTGTGAACAAGATATCTTAACCACTGATCTGGTACTGAGGGTGGGGACAGTGGTTGACTTTTCTAAGACTGAAATTACACTTTGAGTTGTTGAATGCTCAGTTGATGCAAGATGGGGAATAGCCTTAGATTATCTCAGATCAACAAATTCACTGAAAACTTCCAGCTTAAGAACCCATTCCTTGTAGTTATCTTCACAATAATTTTTGATTTTGTAAATCCAAACTACTTTAAAAGTAGTTTAATTTTTCAATGTGTTGAAGAAAATTTGGGTGAAGTACCATAAATAAATCACTTGGATCCCCTCTTTAAATCATCTAAGAAAGTATATTTGAGAGTTTGTGAAAAGTAACATTTATATGGAGGAAAAAAAATCCAAAGCATCTGTATTCTTACCAATTTCAGTCTGGATATCTATTCTTTAATGCTAGCAGGATGACAAATATCTAGGGCTAGAATATTAAGGCCACTACTTCAAAATCTACTTTATTCCTTACCCTTCAAAATCATTTAGACCCTCTTTTCTTTCTCCTTTTATTTATCCAGTTCTCTGTATTTGTACAGGAATCTACTCACATTTTGATTTCTAATCTGGTTTTCCACTTGAGAAATAATTTTCACAGACTTCAGTTCAGCTCAGTCGTTCAGTCGTATCTGACTCTTTGAGACCCCATGGATTGCAGTATGCCAGGCTTCCATGTGCATCATCAACACCCAGAGCTTGCTCAAACTCATCTCTATCGATTCATTGATGCAATCTAACCATTTCATCCTGTTATCCCCTTTTCCTCCTGGAATGATGGTCTTTTCCAGTGAGTCAGGTTTTTGTATCAGATGGCCAAAGTATTGGAGCTTCAGCTTCAGCAACAGTTCTTCAAATGTATATTCAGGACTGATTTCGTTTAAACTGACAGGTTTGATCTCCTTGCTGTCCAAGGGACTCTCAAGAATCTTCTCCAACACCACAGTTCAAAAGCATCAATTCTTCGGCTCTCTGCTTTACTTATGGTCCAACTCTCACATCCATACATGAGTACTGGGAAAACTATAGCTTTGACTAGACAGACCTTTGGAGGTAATGTCTCTGCTTTTTAATATGCTATCTGGGTTTGTCATAGGCTTTCTTCCAAGGAGCAAGGATCTTTTAATTACATGGCAGCAGTCACCATCTGCAGTGATTTTGGAGGCCAAGAAAATAAAGTCTCTCACTGGATTTCCATTGTATTCCCATCTATTTGTCATGAAGTGATGGGACTGGATGCCATGATCTTCATTTTTTGAATGCTGAGTGTTAAACCACCTTTTTTTATTCTCCTCTTTCACTTTCATCAAAAGGCTCTTTAGTTCTTCACTTTCTGCCGTAAGGGTGGTGTCATCTGCATATCTGGGACTATTGATATTTCACCTGGCAGACTTGATTCCAGTTTTCATTTCATCCAATCATTTCTTATGATGTACTCTGTATATAAGCTAAATAGCAAGGCTGACAATATACAGCCTTGACGTACTCCTTTCCCAATTTGGAGCCAGTCCATTGATCCATGTCTGGCTCTAACTGTTTCTTCTTGAGCTGCATACAGATTTCTCAGGAGGCAGGTAAAGTGGTCTGTTATTATCATCTCTTGAAGAGTTTTCCATAGTTTTTTGTAATCCACACAGGCAACGGCTCTAGCATAGTCAATGAAGCATAAGTAGATGACTTTCTGGAATCCTGTTGCTGTTTCTATAATCCAAGGAATGCTGGCCATTTGATCTCTGTCTGGTTCCTCTGCCTTTTCTAAATCCAGTTTGAACATCTGGAAGTTCTTGGTTCATGTACTGCTAAAACCTACCTTGGAGAATTTTGAGCATTATTTGCTAGTGTACACAGAAATCAGATTGATTATATTCTTTGCAGCCAAAGATGGAGAAGCTCTATACAGTCAGCAAAAACAAGACCAGAAGCTGACTGTGGCTCAGATCATGAACTCCTTACTACCAAATTCAGACTCAAATTGAAGAAAGTAGGAAAAATTGCTAGGCCATTCAGGTATGACCTAAATCAAATCCCTTATGATTATACAGTGGAAGTGAGAAATAGATTTAAGGGCCTAGATAAGATAGAGTGCCTGATGAACTATGGATGGAGGTTTGTGACACTGCTCAGGAGACAGGGATCAAGACCATCCCCATGGAAAAGAAATGCAAAAAAGCAAAATGGCTATCTGAGGAGGCCTACAAATAGCTGTGAAAAGAAGTGAGGTGAAAAGCAAAGGAGAAAAGGAAAGATATAAGCATCTGAATGCAGAGTTCCAAACAAGAGCAAGAAGAGATAAGAAAGCCTTCTTCATTGATCAATGCAAAAGAAATAGAGGAAAAGAACAGAATGAGAAAGACTAGAGACGTCTTCAAGAAAATTAGAAGTACCAAGGGAACATTTTATGCAAAGATGGGCTAGATAAAGGACAGAAATGGTCTGGACCTAACAGAAGCAGAAGATATTAAGAAGAGGTGGCAAGAATATACAGAAGATAGATCTTCACGACCCAGATAATCATGATACTGTGATCACTAATCTAGAGCCAGACATCCTGGAATGTGAAGTCAAATGGGCCTTAGAAAGCATCACTATGAACAAAGCTAGTGGAGGTGATGGAATTCCAGTGGAGCTGTTTCAAATCCTGAAAGATGATGCTATGAAAGTGCTGCACTCAATATCCCAGCAAATTTGGAAAACTCAGCAGTGGCCACAGGACTGGAAAAGGTCAGTTTTCATTCCAATTCCAAAGAAAGGCAATGCCAAAGAATGCTCAAACTACCTCACAATTGTACTCATCTCACATGCTAGTAAAGTAATGCTCAAAGTTCTCCAAGCCAAGCTTCAGTAATACATGAACCGTGAACTTCCTGATGTTCAAGCTGGTTTTAGAAAAGGCAGAGGAACCAGAGGTCAAATTGCCAACATCCGCTGGATCATGGAAAAAGCAAGAGAGTTCCAGAAGAACATCTATTTCTGTTTTATTGACTATGCCAAAGGCTTTGACTGTGTGGATCACAATTAACTGTGGAAAATTCTGAGAGAGATGGGTATACCAGACCACCTGACCTGCCTCTTTAGAAATCTGTATGCAGGTCCGGAAGCATCAGTTAGAACTGGACATGGAACAACAGGCCGGACCCCACTAGGAAAAGGAGTACTCAAGGCTATATATTGTCATCCTGCTTATTTAAAGTATATGTAAACTACATCATGAGAAACGCTGGGACTGGAAAAAACACAAGCTGGAATCAAGATTGCCAGGAGAAATATCAATAACCTCAGATATGCGGATGACACCACCCATATGGCAGAAAGTGAAGAGGAGCTAAAAAGCCTCTTGATGAAAGTGAAAGAGGAGAGTCAAAGTTTTGTCTTAAAGCTCAACATTCAAAAAACGAAGATTATGGCATCTGGTCCCATCACTTCATGGAAAATAGATGGGGAAACAGTGGAAACACTGTCAGACTTTATTTTTTTGGGTTCCAAAATCACTGCAGATGGTGACTGCAGCCATGAAATTAAAAGACACTCCTTGGAAGAACAGTTATGACCAACCTAGATAGTATATTCAAAAGCAGAGACATTACTTTGCCAACTAAGGTCTGTCTAGTCAAGGCTATGGTTTTTCCTGTGGTCATGTATGGATGTTAGAGTTGGACTGTGAAGAAAGCTGAGGGCCGAAGAATCGATGCTTTTGAACTGTGGTGTTGGAGAAGACTCTTGAGAGTCCCTTGGACTGCAAGGAGATCCAACCAGTCCATTCTGAAGGAGATCAGTCCTGGGATTTCTTTGGAAGGAATGATGCTAAGCAGAAACTCCAGTACTTTGGCCACCTCATGCAAAGTGCTGACTCATTGTAAAAGAGTCTGATGCTGGAAAGGATTGGGGGCAGGAGGAGAAGTGGACGACAGAGGATGAGATGGCTGGATGACGTCACTGATTCAATGGACGTGAGTCTGAGTGAACTCCAGGAGATGATGATGGACAGGGAGGCCTGGCACGCTGCGATTCATGAGGTCACAAAGAGTCGGACACTACTGAGCGATGGAACTGAACTGAAGACAGATCAATCTATTGATCTATCACACACATACAATCTACCCCATGTCCTGTAGTACCCTTTTGGCATCTCTCCCAGACCAAGACACATTGCCTGTGCTATGGTTTAGATCAAATGCCCCTTTACAGAGTTAAAGGGGCAAAAATAGGAGCTCCTCAATCCCTCTCTTCCCAAAGACAATGGTGAGCGTCCTGGCGATAGAGGACGTCTGGGTTCTTGCAAAGAGATCAGAGGAGAATAAAGCGAGAAACAGCGAGCCGCGGGAGAGAGGGGTGCGCGGAGCTGTGGACCCTGGAAGCACTCGCAGCGGATGCACTCCCGTTGCGCGAGCCCCGCCCTTCCTGGCCCCAAGCTAGGGGCCCGCGAGCGGCCGCGCCCTGTGGTATCGCGAGACTCCAGCCCTCGTGGCGGCGCTTCGCTCCTCGCCGGCCGCCACCTATCCGCGACGCCTTGGCCCGCCTCTACAGCGGCCCAACTTGTCTGGAGTTGAGGTCCTGAGCGGATGGCCCCTGCATTCGGCCAACGGAGAACCCCGCGCCGCCGCCTCGCCACCGAAATCCCCTGCTCCGCTCCTCTCTGCTCCCGCGAGGTGAAAAGTTAGCGAGGAGGCGGCTCCTCAGCCCAGTTAAGCGCGCTCCTGGCAGTTGCGCCCCGGAGCGTGAGGCGGCGGCTCTGTCGGTTCCTGTGGTACCGGAGTTCCTTCCCCGGGATCCTCTCACCAGTCGCTGCGAGCACGGGCTCCTGGCCCCGCCTCCTCGCCCCGGAGCGGTGCAAGGGGAGCAGGAGCAGCTGGAGCAGGGGTGGAGGACCCGGGGTCTTTGGGCGGCGGGAGCAGAGCCTCTAGGGCGAGCGTGAGAAGAAGCCACAGGCCGCCAGGGTGGAGGAGCGAGGCTGACAGCGCGGGGCGGCGCCAGGGACCCACCCCGCCGCTCAGAGGCAGCCCCGCTGTCCAGGCCGCCAGCCGGGTGAGTAGAGCGGTGGGGGCGGATCACAGAGAGAAGAGTGCGGGGAGGTGGGCGTTAAAGCCGGCTGCAGGGCCAGGCGGAGACGCCCGGCTGAGCCTTCAGATCTGCAAAGTGTGCAACGTAGAGCCTCTGCCTCCCTTCCGGAGGAGGTACATCCCTCCCTCAGGGACTTCCCTGACTTTCTCCAGGCACGGGCCTGAGGGGAAAAACCAAGTTAGCCTGTGAATCCTACTTCCTGTCATAGTGGTCGGTGGAGTTGAAGACCAGGCAAAGAGTGGGATATTATTAAGTATTTAGTATGCAGGGGTCACGGGGTTAACTTTTAGGGCAGTCTGATGTTTCCCTGAAGTGATTTCCAGTTTACTTGCTCCAAGCTTACTGATGTTTCTAAGTTTAAAGTGGGTGAGAACTGCGGTGGGCAGTCATTGCCCTTTAGTGTAATCCTTATGACAGGGGATGCAAGTTACAGAGAGCCTGTGTTACGTTCTAAAGGCCCCGTGTGTGTGTGTGTGTGTGTGTGTGTGTGAATGTGTATACATCTGTAGAGCTGGAGCTTTGCAATGTGTGAATTATTGTTTCTTGTCCAGTGTGATCTAGTCCTGGAAACATCAATACCCTCTGTGATAACAACTCTTGATCTCCCTCATTGCCTGACGTGCCATAGTGAAGAGCACACACAGGGAAATATTGACCTTTCCTTATGAGGTGAAATAGATTGTAGGAAACTGGCACTTAGGGGCAGAGGGTGTGTGGTGGGCTCTGCTGGACACAAAGAGGTCAGTAAGCGTGCAAGTTAGTGATTTGGAGGCCATGCCAGGAGAGGTTTTAGAACTGGGGTAATAAATCTGCAGCTCTTCAATCTGTCTTTAATCTCTTCAATTTAACAGTGAACTGGGAAATTCTTGTTGGCAGAAATAGGCAAACAATAGCTTTTCTGGCAATGATCAGAGACCATTTTAAAAGTGTGTGAAAGTTCACTAGGCCACCAGAAAGAAATTCGAAAAATTACAGCCAAAAATAGATAACAAGTAAATGCATATAAGAGGGTATTCAAGCAGGAGATTGAGAGTTTGCTCTGAAATATACATAGGTTATTCGGCCCATCTACTTCTACCATGTCTCCATGTGTGATAGAATTTCCAGAAACCTCTCCAGAGACATGGTATAGACTTATATTCATTGTTACTTTTGAAATAAAAGTTTGAACATTTTAAAATAAATACCTGCTCATTGGGAATTCTGTTGGCACATAGGTATAGGTAGTATTGATGTAAATCATGATATCAGCACTCAGTATTCACAGCACTGTCCCAAGTGCATTTACCTGCCCTAATAATGTCTGGCATTAAGAACACAGTTTTGGTTTGTAGGTTGCCCGTGTACAAGTTTACCAAAATAATTGCAGTAGAGATTCTCTTCATCAGTCGCCTGGAGACCTTTACCCTCAACCTCTTCTTTAATAATAACAGCTTTAACATCATTGTCATTAAAATTACTCATTCCATTTAAATTTGAATTTTTAAAACTTCTGCACTTCTTCAGTTGATTCAGAATTAGAGAGTAAAACATCTCTGGGAAACCATATGCTTGTTCACTTAAGAAATGACTGAAATATATTGTCAGGTTGTGTGTGTGTGTGTCTGTTGCATACATGCCTGTATGTTTATGCTTACTAGCCATATAATGACACTGTGGGTGAAATCATGGACGAGTGACATATAGTAGTCCACTAAGGCTGCTTATTGTAGTAGGTAATATGGGTGATGATTATTAATGTTGGAGCACCCATAATTTTCTAATTAGTGAGCTTTCTCTCGTCCAAAGTCTTTATTTTCTTAACGCCAACTCCTTACACACATCCCCTCCACACACACACACACACACACACACACACACACACACACCCCTTTTTTAGTATATGTTTATATGTCCTCAATAACAGAGCTAATCAGTTTCATCTAGCCAAATTTATCTGAGCATGATGGAGGTTTAATGTTATTATTTTTATAAATTGGAGTATGTGAAATCAAAGGAAACTTCTTGGATGGAGGTGACATGACATGAAAAGCAAGAATGGATATTTGAGTTCTGGTTCTCTTTATCACACATGTTTGGCAACTCTGAATTTTAACTTGTTGAGTTTGACTTTTTTCATCTGTAAAGTGAGGTCAGTGCCAATCAGGATTAGTTGACAGAATCATGTATCTGGAGACAGGTGATAAGGGCATTGCTACTGTAAAGTCATATACACATGTGTGTCACTGCCATTCCTAACACACTGTTCTTTCAGATCATTAAAAGAAACAGTTCATCAAGCCTAAATAGGAAGAGAAAGTCAGATTCAAAATTTGTCACTTACACTTCCTCCCACAGAAAGAGTTGGGATGCAGGCACCACACATCTTTTGGACCTGACTGATCTTTAACTAAATGCCAAGGCTAAGACAGATTAATGGTTATAATAACACCTGAATTAAATATATTAATTTATGGTAATTATAGGCTGCCCATTATAACTTGGCTAGAATTCTGAGTGACTTCTTCGCCTCCCTCCTTATTCTTCTTATCTCCTTCCTGTGCTTTTTGCTAATGTTCTGGGGCAGCCTTTGGTAGATGTAGTTTTTGCTGTGTACTCAGTGAGACTTTTCCCTGTTATTTGAGTGTAATTTATGTGTGTTCAGAGTAATTCCCCAAATTTGAGATTCATTTTTTAAATCCAGGCACTGATATTAACATCCTTGTCATACAGGACAGCCTTTCTTGATGGAAGTCTTTGCATGATCTGAACCAAATGAAGGAATCCTGTGGCTTCAGGAATGCTAAGTGGACATAGTTTATCAGGGGCAAGAACATGTTGCTTTTGTGCAACTTATTTTGTACATGATCTAATTTTTATGATGATGCTGCTGCCTTGTGGTGTGTGTGTGTATGTTGTTTTTTCTTCCAAAAAGCTAACCAGCATTAGCTCATTAATCTTTGTGAAATTCTTATTAGGTAGTAGTAGCATTAATATTTCTTTCTCACACATTATGCTGAATATGATTCAAATACTTTGGTTTCTCACCCTCCTGTCTCTTTCTTAATATCAGTGTCTCAAAAACCGTCATCTGCAGTAAGCTTCTAAACTTACATTATTAATGATAGTCTTAATGCTGCATGTATCAAATGCTGCATGACTGGTTGTTTGATATTCATATCTTCTTCTTCAGATATTTTTAAACCTGAGATGTATCCACACAACCTTGGTAATTAAGCTGGGTCATTTTTTCTTTGGAGTTTATTCTTTGGTAAAATACCATATTGTCATCATTAATTTTCTCACTAGTTTTGTGAAAGTCAAATTCTCACTCCCATTGCACAAATCAGCAAAGAGGTTCAGAAAGGATAAGTGACTTGGCTAAGGTGTTACGGCGGTATGGAACAGATCATACCTATTTGAATCTGATTGCAGAATCTATTCCTGTCTTACAAAATTTATCCTACAGTTAAACTTGGAAATTAGAACCTTTTAAGATTATAAAATTATTCATCTTGAGTTGATTTCAGACAAGGTTGAGAAGTGGTAAATCCTGATTATGAGAGCTCTCTAGAAAAAGGAATGTTGTTAACATGTGCTGGCACATTTCATTCTTTAGCTCCAATAGAGACTGCATTGTTTCCCAGATTTCATTTTCATCTTTAGAAGATCTTAAAATGAACCCTTGGATGATTATTGAGCACAAGGTCATTGGAAAATTTTGGTATCTGGTCTTGTTTAATACATTTTTGAGTTAACAGGATCTAGTTTTATTTTACATTGACTTTGAAAACAGAGTTTGTTGATCATTTCTGTAAGATCTTTTCGCCTGACCTTTTAATTTTAATAAAGGTGATTGTCTTTAGCAAACTTACATTTTTACTTTTCCTACCAGGTCCTGATGAAGAATGCAAGGCAAGTGTAATGTAGCCTGGAAGGCAAGATGCTACTGAATAAAACAAAGCGTATGTGGAGGTAGATGGACTTTGGTTTTAATCTCAGAACTTCTTATTAGCTATCTTTAAAGTAGGGAGATTGTCTGCTTTATGCTTTTTGAAGACACAGTGTTGATTGTTTCTTTTACATTTCCTCAGATCTGACACAGTGTTTTAGTGTCTTCAGCTTGAGAGTGTTGAACATTTTGTACTGTGGGTCAGTTTCTGCGGAAATAAAGATGGCACATTAGTCTATGCCCTTGACTTGAGAGTGAGCAAATCTTATATTTCATGTGTTTAGGTGTGTTTCTGCTATTTTTATACATACGTGTTTATAAAAACTCAACAGATTTGAATGCTGCTGTTTAAATCAGGTACTGGTATTTGCAGTAAGATATAAAGGTGTAATAGTTTGTTTTACATTATCTTTGTGTTGGTAAATATGAAATGTATAATTTAAGAGTATAAATTAAAATGCCTTTTTGAAATTTACTAGTACTATCTAGATTAAATTTTGTCAATTTAATGAAACTAAATATTGACTCTGAGAACATTTTTAGAGTTATGAGTGGAATAGAACTGGGCACAAAATACATGGCATGTCTTCTTTATCTATGGTGTTAATAATTCCTAACATTCAAGGAGTAAAATCTGTGTGCCAGGGACAAGCTAACAACCTTATATACATTATCTTATCAACTTTTAATTCTATAGATATTTGCTGAGCACCTAGTATGTTCCGGACACTGACTAGGAGGTATATGTGAACTGGTACCAAAAGTTATGAACATTTGTGTAAGGCAATGGAAGATGGATGTCATCTGATGACAGAACTGCTCAAGAAGTAAAGGTGAGATGGAACCCTCTGGCTGGGATGGATATGAGGGCTTGGGGCAAGGGTGATGCTTGCATTGGGCCATGAATAGTACTGAGAACTTTAAAAAGGGAGTTTTGAGATGACAATCCATACATGGTAGGCAAAAGAACTGCAAGAGCTAATGTGGAGAGGAAAGAGATTAAAATTTAATCTGTGACATCACTTCTGAATAATTATAGATATGATAACTGAAGTGAAAGTTGCTCAGTTGTGTCCAACTCTTTGCAACCCCATGGATATAGTCCCTGGAATTCTCCAGGCCAGAATACTGGAGTGGGTAGCCTATCCCTTCTCCAGCAGATCTTCCCGACCTAGGAATCAAACCGGGCTCTCCTGCATTGCAGGCAGATTCTTTATGAACTGAGCTATCAGAGAAGCCCTAATTATATATATATGCTGCTGCTGCTGCTGCTGAGTTGCTTCAGTTGTGTCTGACTCTGTGTGATCCCATAGATGGCAGCCCTTCAGGCTCCCCCATCCCTGGGATTCTCCAGGCAAGAATACTGGAGTGGTTTGCCATCCTTCTCCAGTGCACGAAAGTGAAAGTCAAAGTGAGGTCACTCAGTTGTGTCTGACTCTTAGCGACCTCATGGACTGCAGCCTACCAGGCTCCTCAGTCCATGGGATTTTCCAGGCAAGAGTGCTAGAGTTGGGTGCCATTGCCTTCTCCGAATTATATATAAAAGGCATACCAAATGAGAAACTGAAAATCTATGCCAAGGAAAAGAAAAATATGCCATCCCTTAGAAATTTTATTGCCCTTATTTTCACAGTTAAATCTCACCTTGGATCTTATTGCTTTTTCTTATTATGACATTTCTCAAATGCAGTTTTCAAAAAATAAAAGACTGTCATGTATTTAGTAAACTGTATCAGAGACATACTCAGCCAAGCTACCCCAACTGCCACTTTATGTCTTTACATTTATATACAGATGTGACTTACCTTTATGTGAATCTTATTTTCCTACACCTCTAGAAAGTATGCAGACTGCATCTTTGTCTCCATCGGAAATTTGTCAAATAGTGTCTGTGCAATAGCCAAAGATGATGGCCTGAGTGAAGTGTGGCCAATGTGAGGAGGACCCAGGCTCCTCAGAATGTAATGGTTACTGTCGAGGGCAGGCTTGAGTCTGCAGGTCAGATAGAGGCAATAGTTAAAAGCTTGGCAAGAAGCAAAGGTGAAATCCTACCATGTAAGATGTATACTGAAAGAACAGAGCTTATTCTAAAATGTAGGTAGGGATAAAAGGACCTGAATGTTCTGGTGTGAACTTTTACATGTGCATAAATGGTCTCTTGTCTCTCTTTCTGCTGAGATCTGAATGTTTCTATAGTACTACCTTAGATCAGTAATGTACCTTTGCACTGTTCAAAATGACTTACTTTTGAAGAATTTTGTCCCATCACTTCAGGTTTATTTTCATCATAGTCCTAAGAGATTAGAAGGACAGATATCTTTATATCTACATTTTGTGGGAGATGAAACAGGAACTTTGCCCTGTGATTTACACTTTAGTTATTGGAAGAAGAGGAACTAAAACTTTGGACATAGCATTCTGCTGATCCCTCGCCTTGCTTAGGACTTTTTTTTTTTTTTGGCCACAGGTTGGAGACAGAATTTTTGTTTTGGCTGCAGCCTGCACTCTATGTCAGGGACCTCCGTGTTGGGAGAGAAACATGGAGATACGAGGTCCTGGGTTTAAGAAGAACCTATACAATTTACATATGTTGTGCTTTAGATCAATTTTCCTGGTTCAGGTTGATTTGTGGGTCATTATAAGCCTTTAATGGAGAAGATAATGGCACCCCACTCCAGTACTCTTGCCTGGAAATTCCCATGGACAGAGGACACTGGTAGGCTGCAGTCCATGAGGTCGCTATTTTTTTTTTTTTTGGCCACAGGTTGGAGACAGAATTTTTGTTTTGGCTGCAGCCTGCACTCTATGTCAGGGACCTCCGTGTTGGGAGAGAAACATGGAGATACGAGGTCCTGGGTTTAAGAAGAACCTATACAATTTACATATGTTGTGCTTTAGATCAATTTTCCTGGTTCAGGTTGATTTGTGGGTCATTATAAGCCTTTAATGGAGAAGATAATGGCACCCCACTCCAGTACTCTTGCCTGGAAACTCCCATGGACAGAGGACACTGGTAGGCTGCAGTCCATGAGGTCGCTAAGAGTCAGACACAACTGAGCGACTTCACTTTGACTTTTCACTTTCATGCATTGAAGAAGGAAATGGCAACCCACTCCAGTATTCTTGCCTGGAGAATCCCAGGGACGGGGAAGCCTGGAGGGCTGCCGTCTATGGGGTCGCACAGAGTCAGACACGACTGAAGTGACTTAGCAGCAGCAGCAGCATAAGCCTTTAGAAAGTGTCCATACCCATCATTGACAAGATTTACTGCAAGTGAGGTGCCATTGCCTGTTGATACAAGTATTAAGTGCCCACCATTGTAAATGAGTCAACAATCCCTTCTTTTGCCCTTGTGACTAATTAGGGCTTGAGTTTCGGGACAAGGCAGAGAGGGTTTGCTGAACACTATGCTATCTATGTGATAACAGAAGCTGAATTTTAGCAAAATGATATAAATCGCCACAACTTTTGAGCAATTCTCTGTAATAACATTGCAGAATATCACTGTTATTTAATTGAAACCTCACAACAATCCTGTGAAGTTGGTGTTGTCTTTGTTCTAACCCTGTGAAAACTGAGGCTCAGAGGGGTTAAACCTGCCATGAGTTACTTATAGAGTGACAGATCAGGGATTTAAGTTTTGTTCTGACTTTGACTCTAAAGCTCTTTCTGCTGGATCATACCACCCCATAGGTGGGTTTATTTGGGGGTTGCTTAGAGAATTTATTTCAGTTTAGAGTGATGATAGGGAGAACCCTTGGCATGAGAGGAAAAATCTTAAGTGTGCTCCTTTCCGAGTCACCATGTTCTCAGATTGCTGGCCTGTTTATTCCTTTCATGACCTCCATTTATCCCTGTGAATAATTCATGTTATATCACTAATGTGTTTTGTCTCTAGCTTGTTATCCAGGAAGATGTACAGAAGCTACCATTTGCTCTCACCTTGCTGGCTGCTGACCTTAAAGAAGTAGCACAGACACCATGGACACTCACCTTAAGATAGTGCTACTGAGTTAAGTTATCAGGTAATTGCCCAGAGTCAAAGGTTTGAGGGTTCTGGTCACCTTCTGTAACTCAGATGACAGAGGATGTGGGAACCCAAATTCACGGTCCATCTAATCCAGGGCTTGCCTGTTTAGATAAAGTAAAACATCTTTCTCTGGTTTAGTTCTTTACTTACCACCACTTTTGTTAGAATTATGAAAAGGGCATTTGTCACCCTGGCTTGGAAATGCTGTCTCTAATCTCCACCTGACCTGTCCTGAATTTTGCCCAGTGGGTGGAGGGATTTTGAACTGGACAGCCATGGGCTTGCTCACTGACAAAAAAAACCAGGTACCTATTTTCAAGTATGATCCTCAGGCCCCCACATTTAAGTGACCATCCTCTAACCTTTGAATTTCTTTTTGTAACATTCTTGGTAAGTGAGTTGACTCTTCACCCGTTCGTAGCACACATGCATGTATGTGTGCTGTGTCACTTCAGTCGTGTCCAACTCTTTGTGACCCTATAGACTGTAGCCCATCAGGCTCCTCTGTTCATGGTGGTTCTCCAGGCTAGAATAGTGGACTGCGTTGCCTTCCCCATATCTTCCCGACCTGGGGACTGAACCTGAGTCTCTAATGTCTCCTGCATTGGCAGGCAGGTTCCTTACCATTCGCACCATTTGGGAAGCCCTGACCATATATATGTAAGTATATTTGTGAATTTCCTGTATTTTCAAAAATTATTTTTATTGTTTTCTTAGGGAGCAGCACACCATCTTGAGTCTTACTGCTTTATAGTAAATCTTACTTTCATATAATAAACTTACACTTTCGTATAAGTTTTATTGGAACAAAGCCTCATTCATTCATTTTTACATATCATCTGTTTTTGTGATCTATGATACAACAGCAGAGTTAAGTAGTCGTAACAGAGACCATATGCCTGCAGCACCTAAAATATTTTCTGTCTGGACCCTTACAAGAAGTTTGCTGCCCACTGGTCTAGATCATGGAAGGAAATTTTTAACCATTCCTTTTATTTTTGTCTGCACTATTTTGAATTTTTGCCACATACAAGTATTGCTTTTGTAGTAAAGTATTAGAACATCTTAAGTGATTGTGCTACATGCTAAGATGTAGCCTTTTCCCTTGAGGTTGCACGTAATAGTGGGAATAGATATTTACACAAACAGAAAAATCACTCTTTAGAGTTTTAAATACATAATAAGTACAATAAGAATTTTTAAAAGTTCTATGAGGATATGAATGAGTGGAGAGTCAGCTCATCCTCCTGGCAGAGGAAAGAAGTGATTTGACAAGAAATTGAGGAGCTGGCTATTTATATAGGATTAGGAATTTTCCAAGCCAGGGATGTTTGGGAGGAGGAGAGGCAATCTATACTCATTTTCCTATCTTTCTTATGAGAATTAGGTCCACCTTCATGTAACAGTATGTGATGTCATTCTTCCTTTCTAGTCTCCTCCATCTCCGTGCCATCTGGGACTCTGACTAACAGTCTTTAAATATCACGTTTGGTTTCCTTTTTCCTTTTATGCATCATGTCTCTGAGAGACATGATGACCAAACCAAAGAATCTGAGCTCCCAAAAGATTAAGACTTGCCTTAGATCTTAAACATTGCTCTCTCATCTCTTCAGAGTAGAATTCCACTAGCAAGCTGTGACAGTTTCCCCTTCATATTTGTTGTGTTGTTTCTTCTGTACCAAATAGAAATGGGTGATGCTTTCATATTCTTGGGCATGTGGCCTGAATCAGTGTGATTTTTGAGGTGATTATGACAAGTCAGCAGTCATTTTCTATTAGTACGATACTGTTTCTGTAGGTAATGTGATATGTGAGAGAGGGAATGATATTACCATATCTACAATTAACTTAGTATATACATGTAAATGTGAGGGATTGGGTACCTAAATTAGTTTAATGCATAGCTCATGATTTTCATCTTTGTAGCTTTCTCAGAGCTGCTCTCAAAGAATAAAGCTAACTTATATTAGACTTTAATTTTTTTTTCCAAAATGGCTATACAGTTGACATGGGATTATTCATTAGCAAGATTATTCTTTTTCCACTGGTTTGCATCTTTGTTACAGATCTGTGGACTGTAAATTTGTCAGGTGTGTTTCTGGACTCTATTCAGATCCGTTTGTTAGTTTTCCTTGTATTAATGTTATATTATTTTAACTATGGCTTCATCATCTTCACATGTTTAGCAATCTTCTGTTGTATGCCATTGTATGCCAGCTAGCATAGAAGAGAATCACAGAGAATACAAATAATACTGTTTTCTAAAAGAGAATTTATCTTTTTGTCTTTTAGGATCATAGGGTTGGGAGTTGACCACCTCGGTTTATGAGAGATTGATCTAGGTTTTATCTGGATTTCAGCTTTGGCAAAAGTCAGTCTTTTTTGGTTATCCCTTTCTATCATGATGTGATTCTCTATAACTTTATATTGATGTGTTCGTGTTTCTAGTGTCTTCAGCTTTGGAAAAGAGCTGGAAATTAATTTCTCATCACGGATGTTCAACTTAGCTTTGTACTACTCTCCTTCTCCTTTTGGGAGGGTGTGGAAAATTGTGATGGTTTGGTGTCCACTAAACTTCCAACCTCATCACTCAAACAGTGTGAAAAATAACTGCTAGTTTTTCTGTTAGCTAAGGAACTGTGCCAACCATCCAGGCTGGTCCTCAGACTCTAGCTCTGCCCAATATTAGGACATTGTGAAATATGACTTAGATTCTCCTTATCAATTCACCCTTCTTTGTAGGGCTTTAATCAGTTCCCTGTACTGGGTCCTTGCCTCCCCTTCCTCCAGATGGGTTTTGTTTTCTAAGCACCATGAGATGGCAGGGTTGACCCTTTGTGTTCTTGTACATCCTCAGAATTCAGCAAATGTGTGGTGAAGCAATCTGGACATATAAATCTCTTAGAATGGAGGCAAGGAGAAAAGTTAGAAGGACAATCTAGGCAAGAAGTTATCGTGATCAAAATTAGCAGATTATTTGTAAAGATGGGTGGGTATAGAAAAATTCGATACAAATTTTAGGCTATACAACCAGCAACGGGAGGATCTAGGAAAGCTGGCGGGAAGAGAGAGCCAAAGAAGGCAATGGCCATGTTTCCAGCTATGGCAGTTGGGTGGCTATTGAAAATGTATGTGTGTAGTGTTATATATATAGTGTATAGTGTGTGTGTGTGTGTGTGTACACCTGCACTACTCTGGTGTACTTTGCATTAGCTCTTACTTTGCAAGGCAGGTAAAGCCCTGATACTACTGATTGTAAGTGTGTGTGTGTGTGTGTATGTGTGTGTATGCATGCACACAGGTGCACACAGGACTTCAGCTTGGCTATACTTGCTTACACATTGCTCTAACCTCTGTTCTCAGCGTAGGATTTTAGATCAGTAGTGGCCATAGAGAAGCTTCTTCTATGAAGGAATGTCTGTTGCTTGGTTAAGCCTTTAGTCTTCTGTTGGTTAATTGAGTCCTGTGTGCTGAATATAATACTATGTGTTTCCCTAAAAAGTCCATCCAGGCTACAAATACAAATCACATGTGGCTTCCTGCAAGTCCATTCTGAACAAAATTAAGGATCATTCATAAGCAAAGCTGTTCCCAAGGTTGGTGACCCCATTGAGGTTCACTTTAATCTCATCATCTTATCATGTAAGCAGAGAGGTGGGATGCCACTCCTGATTCATTGTGTCATGTGACCATATCTTGGAAGCCTCCTGAATAAGGTGTATGTTATTAATTCAGAAGGCCAGAGAAAGTATATGAGTCTAAGCTGCTGCAAACCTTAAATGAGTTAAGAGAACTGAGTTGGTGCAACCAAGGCACAGATTGCTTAGTAGTCTATTTGCTGCTAATGGAATCATTTTTGTTGCTTATCCACCCTTTTTGAAATATCCTAATATGACTAAGTTCTCATAAAGGCTGTAAGATGCACATGCTAATTCCAGTGCAAAGAGGGTTTTTATATAAAACATAAAATTGGGGAGCCACTCAAATCCCTTTGCCCCCTTGCAATAAGCTATCAATCAGTCCTCTCCGCCAACAAGTTTCCTAGGGATATTATGAAGTGACAGGTGTATTTATAAATTTATAATGAATTGATAAATAAATGAAGAATGAAGCCTGCTGCTTCATTTATTTTCTTCTCTCACATCTTTTATCCTCAAAGTTATCCTTCATTTAAGCATGTCAGGAGAGAACCCGAGTTTGGAATGGGGTCTTGATGGAGAGATTGAGACTGTATAAGAAATGGTGTATAAAGAGCATAGAGAATGTGTGGTTGTTCAGGATTTGACCAGTGCATCAGAGCAACAAATTCTAGTGCTCCATTCCATCTAAAGGTTATGAAGTTGGTTAATGGAGTAACCTAATTAAGAAGCTAGCCTAACTGATTCTGTAGAAAACACAACTTTTGATTTTATTTGGTGGATTTCTTTTAACTGTAATAGTCAACTAAAAGTATTAGGGCTATTTACATAATTGCAGGGACATTTTTTCACTGATCTCTTGTAACAGAATCTAAGGTGTTTTCCATTTCTGGATGTATGGTGAGGTTGCTTCAAGAGTTGGCGCTTCTGTATCCCTAGGGTCTCTTGTCTGGTGAACCCCTTGCACTCCTAGCGTGTGTGCTTGTCTTCCTGCTCAAGTTCAATTCTGAAAACACTGCTGTTTCACACTCTCTTGGTGTTATAGATCCTCATGTTGCTGACTTCAGAGCTTCACTGAAAGCATCTCTGTAAATTGCTAATTCATAAGGGCCAGCAGAGTTCATTCCTGTCTTACTGGCTGCTTAGTGATACATATTCATTCTCTGTAAGGATATAGATATTATCTCTTTCTCTATCCCCAAAGATGAATTTTTATTTAAAATGAATCAGTCTTTTTGGGAAGATTTGTCTTTACCTGTTTTACCTGATCTCTGGGTTTTGGGTTCCTCATTGTCTGTGAGAAGGTAACATGTAGACCAAACTTTAGAGATGTTAGTCCTCTTCCTTAAGAACGGCATTACTTTGGTTGAAAGTGATCACAGTTATGAGTAAAATTATATGAGGAAGAATAAAGCACCTCATTATAGTAAAGTCAGGATTACCCTGTTTATGAGCTCAATTTAATTAATTACTAAAGGCTAAGACATTTAGAGAAAATTTTAAATGCATGCTATTAAGGTCAAAGTGGCTGAGATTCAAGTTTAAATGGTTTTAGCTGTTGTGTTGTTTCAGGAACTCTCTTCCATTTGGGAAGTTAACCTGAGATGTAAAGTGGAGAGACCTGGGCTGAGGGTCAGAAGACTTGCTTCACGTTCTTTCTTTGCTATGAACTGGCTCTGAGACCTCAAATATGGCACTTATCTTTCATTAGTAAGGAGATAAAAATACCATTTCACAAGTCAGCTATGAGAGCATCTGACGAAGTGAGGGTCTGACTACTGTACATGTCCAGGGAAATTTTGGTTCACTTATACATGTTGATATTTAAGAGAGTTTATTCAGGAAATTTCTATGAGCCAGGAAGTTTCATAAGATACTCATGGTCATGCTTTGTGAGCACTGGTCCAGGATATTTTTTTAGGCTAGGAGAAGATCATCAGACCTGATCCAGAAGATTGGAGTTTTAGTTCAGATTTGTCCTGCATTTGTTGTGAAATCTGGGCACAAGTGTTACAACTTTCCTTAAGTATTCACTCCCTCTCTCTCTCTCTCTCTCTCTCTCTCTCTCTCTCTCTCTTTTCCCTTGGGATGATGTCTCTTTGTGGCAGAGCAGCAACACCAGCAACTACAATCAGGGGCCAAAGGTCAGAAACCATGGATGAGAAAGACCACCCCTCCTGCGCAGACCTCTTCTGTGCTGCTGGGTTTTCTCTGACTGGAATGCATGCATTTCTTCAGGAGCCCCATAGCCAAGAGCGCAGCAATTTTCTTGGAACCAGAGACAGAAGGCTCCTGCTCCCTTGTGGCTCATATTCTTACTCAACACCCAAGCATGTCTTTATTTGAAGTTCACAGCCTTTCGCTTCCTGCCTTAGCAGCTACTGTCCCAGCCTCAGCCCCAGTCATGAAGAGTGTGGCTGCTATGTAGATCATGTCTCAGGCAATTCAGAGAGCCTTTCAGAGAACAAAACTTTGGATTTGACTGTGACTTCGGCTACGACTCTGTCTTTCTCCTAGAAAACTACTGTGTTGGATGAAGCAAGAAGGTGCAAGCTGTAATACTGTCATGAAAGCCAAAGGTTGAGGAAGAAGTTGCCATTCTTCCTTCCTGTTTACCACTCAAGGATATATCTCCTGAATCCTTTTTAGAGTTATTGGTATCCTGGCTTTATACATATACCCTGGTGTTTGAATACATATACTGGTGCTGATGCATTGGCTTAAAGTTAGTGGTTCTACTACTCTCTAGCTGTATGACTTGGGCATTCAGTTATCTCTGAGCCTTAATTTCCTCATCTTTATGATGGAAATAGTCATGTCTTTCTGCTTTCCTGGTTAAGTAAAATCTCAATTTCATATATCTGATACCTTAGGGTCCCCTACCTGAGTAGGAAGCTTGCATGTTACTTAACACAGCTTTTGCTGGCAAAGATGACCATTCCTTCATCAGCTTCCTGGACAGATGATCCTCTAGTGTTAAGACTGACCTCTGAAGGGTTGGGAAGCTGCCCTCCTCAGGAGCTCAGATAGTAAGTTGTTCTTTGTGCTGATCTGAAATCTGAACTCGCCAGTAACTTTTGCCAGCTGGTTTCTGTGTCATCTCTGGATAACAGGACAGTTAACCTCAAAGTCTTCTGTATACTGAAGACTACTGTAAAAAGTACCATTATTTTTTAAGCTGGATATCAAGTCATCTTTTCAGCTCCTTTGCCTGCTCTGCCCTTGGGGTTCTGATCTGGATTGACTGCATGGAACAGAACATGGTGCCAGGTGTTCTTGAACATTCTCAATGGTCTTTGTAGCATTGGTAATAAAACATTCCCTGATGACCCTAGAAGCAAGTCTGATTATTACTAATGGTAACTGTCCTCACCCATAGTGAGTCTGCTCAAATCCCAGAGCCATGATTGACAAACCATGTTTCTTAACATTCTTTAAATTATTTTTAACATGGAAGTAATTTCCCCCTCTGTTGCACTGCATTTCCTTCTGCAGGGGATCTTCCCTACTCAGGGATCAAACCCAGGTCTCCCGTATTGCATGTGGATTCTTTACTGCTGAGCTACCAGGGAAACAATGCTTTATTCTAAAAAATAATAAAGATGCATTGAATTTAATAATAGGAAAGAGCTAGAAAAAATATAAAGAATACTATGGAACTTATTTGTAGCCCATTTACTTAAAAAAAATAAAGTATTTTTATACATTACACCTTAGTCATGTTTCCACAGAAATGATTGTATATTTATGTGTAATCAGTGAAATTATGTAATGTGGTTATATGCCTATACATTTTGTTCTCTTATTAATCATTGTGTTTTCCCATGTCATCAGTTATTTATAAATGTCATCATAATGGTTGTATCATAATACTGAATGAATATATATTATAATTTACTCAGTGAACCCTTTATGGTAATCCCTAATTTGTAGCCAGTTTCCAGGAATAAGGGAGAAGGCAATACCTCTGGATTCTCACAGGAGGATTTTATTTTCCAAATGCTGGGGTAATCCCATTGCTTTGCTCTTCTTTTCCTGTGGGCAGAGTTAACAGGACATGGAGATCAGATCAGGACTTAGAGGTCAGATCAGGATGTGGAGATCAGTTGGAAAGCAAAAAAAGCAGGTTGATTTGTGCATATGTATTTATGACTGAGCAACTGAGCACATTAGTGAATATGTATCCTTACTTCACAAACTCAAGTTTAAAATGTTATACGGATGATTTCTGTGATGAACAAGATGTTTGGTTTTGTTTCATTTCCTGATACAAATGTGCCCCTAGAAGGGCTTGAACTACCTCTTTCTGTGATCAAGGATTTTCGCTTCATTAAGGAAATCAAAGAAATCCAAGGATCAGAGAATTACTCTCCGTTGTCAGGATTTAATGCATTTAAATCCAGAGCTAGAATCAAAGTATCACAGATTTGTCTTCTGTTAACATAGTTTGGGACTCTCTTGTTTGTCAGAGCATAGCTTTGGCAGAAGGAAGGCTCCACTCTCATATAATCACATCAGCCATCTGGGGTCATTGTTTAAGGGGCAATACCATCACTTCTCTGCAGACTTGCAGAACTAGTCACCAAGATAGGGGTACAGGAGTCTTCTTGTTTATAAACTTCACAAGTGAATTTTGTCAGATAAATTTAAGAAATGGATTGTGACCCATGCACAGAAAAAGGTATCTAGGCCAACAATTTAGCCTGAAAGAGAATTGCCCTGCCTCCACACCTGTATTTCTAACAAGTCATAACATCTAAGATATTGAGCCTTACTTTGGAATTCATCTGTGATTATCAAAATCACATGGTTGAGAAGTAGTAGTTTCATAAACCTGTAATGAGGGTGATGAAAGGGTTTTTTCCCCCCAATTAAAATATCATTTCTGAAAGAGGCAGCCCACATCTCCCCAAAGGCACTGCCACTATAGAGAACCAACTGCATTCCTTCATCTCGGCCAGTCTCCTCCTTGTGGAATGGATAGAAACTATGTGTTATCATCTATGGGGACTGGCTGGTTTGATGCAGTAGTATATGGTTGACTGTTGAAACAAAAATAAAACCAAACAGAAACTTCTGGTTATTTAGCCCTGGTAGAATTCTCAAAACTTATTACAAAAGGCTAATCTGAGATAGCTTCATTCCATCTGTGCCATTTCTGCAGCCCAGAGAAGCGTTAACCTTATTGGGTCTGGTTGCTAGGGTGCTTGCAACATGCTGCTCAGAGTTTTATGATGTCACAGGTTTCTATTTGTACAACTGAGAAACTGCAAGTTGTGTATCACATCTGCTTATTAGGAAGGGTGAAAAGTCAAACTACCAAGATGATGTCCTGTTGCTAGTAGTAAGGGTGCCAGTATCTAGTGGGCAGGTCCTCATAGTAGTGGGCTGCAGTGAACAGTTTTGAAAGTTCTGTGTTCTTCCCCTTCCTGTGGCATAATTTCAACAGTCAGGGAAACCAGTTCTTGAAACCTCTAACTTGGGTCCTAACTCAGGAAAGGGAGTTTATAGAAAGCAGTAGTGGGCGAGAAATACGTCTAGTCTCTCCTACTTTTCACGTCAAAAAAAGTGTTGAGTATCCTGAGTCTGAGAGTTCTGGCTGTTTGAAAATAAAAATAGCTTTTCATTTCTTTGTTGGGCCACCTGCAAAGAGCATTCATGCTTCCTGTGCTCCAAGTATTGTGAGGCTGTTGGGTTTTTTTGGGTGGGAGATGTCAGTATCTGGTTCCAGCAGAGCAGAAGCCACAGTAAACTGGGAGCATCCCTTCATGGAGCTTTTGCCTCCTACAGAAATGCAGATGAACTCAAGGTGATTTGTCCATCGTGTATGTTT
>SJYC01132405.1:0-13135 GCA_006408675.1 Madoqua kirkii
AATCCATGCAGATATATATCATTTTTTTAGTAATAAATGTTATGTTTCAGGTTTAGAGTCATATAAAAATTGGGCAGGAAGAACAGAGAATACCCAGAACAGAGAATAACCATTCTACTCATGTGCACAGCCTCCCCCTTGTTCATCATTCCACTACATATTGGTACCTTTGTTACAGGAACAAACAGTAACACACAAATATCAACCATAGTTTATATTAGGAATTATTCCTTGTGTTGTGCATTCTGTGGGTTTTGATAAATGTATGATGATATATTATCACTATTATTGCATTAATATAAATAGAATATTCTCATTATCATAGCATGATAATCTATTATACAGAATAGTTTATGTGTCCTAAAGATCCTTTGTGCTCCACCTCTCATCCCCTCTTATCATAAACTCCTGACAATCACTGACCTTTTTATTGTCTTCATAATTTTACTCTTTTCATAATGTCATATAGTTGTAACTATACAGGACATGGTCTTTCCAGTTGGCATGTATCTCTTTGCAATATACATCTATTGCTCCTCCATGCCTTAATGTGGCTTTATAGTTTATTTTTCTATGTTGAGTAATATTCCATTTTAATTGATGTACCACAATTTATTTGTCCATTCACCTACTAAAGGATATCTCCCTTGCTTCCATATTTTGGAAATCTTGGGTAAGGCTGCTCTAAATATTTGTGTGGAAGTTTTTCTGTGAATCTAATTTTTCAGCTCAGTTGGATAAATACTAAGGAATGTGAGAGTTAAACTACATAATAAGGATACATATAGTTCTGTAAAATATGCCAAACTTTCCTTCAAAGTGAATTTAGCCTTTCTTGAATCCTTTCTTTGGTGATGTATTTAAAAAGTTATTTCCAAACTCAATCATTTAGATTTCCTCCTGTAGGAATTTTATAGCTGTGTGTTTTATATTTAGTTCTGTGATTCATTTTGAGTTAATTTTTATGAAAGGTATAAGTTCTGTGTCATGTGGATTTCTAGTTGTTCCAGCCTCACTTGCTGGGAGGTTCCTGTATCCACTGACTTGTCTTTGCTCCTTTGTCAAAGATTGGTTGACTCTATGTATGTGCACCTAGTTCTGGATTCTGGTTTTTCCCATTTATCTGTTATTTAAACTTTTGCCAATACCACACTGCCTTGATTATAGCAACTCTGCAGTAATCTTAAAGTCGAGAAGTGTCAGTCCTCTTAACTTTCTTTTCTTTTCCTTCAATATTATGTCAGTTATTCTGGTTTCTTGCCTCCCCACATAAACTTTAGGATTGATGCACTGGTAAACAAAATAACTTACTGGGGTTTTGACTGAAATTATGCTGAATCTATAGATTAAAGCAGGAAAAACCAACCTCTTAACACTATTGAGTCCTTCTATTCATGAATGTGGATTATATCTCTGGTTTTCCTTTGAGTTCTTTCAACATAGTCTTATAATTTTCCTTATATAACTCTTAAACATTTTTTGTTTGGTATATCTGTCAGGTTTCTTTCTTTCTTTTTTGGGGGGGGGATGCTAATGCAAATGTTACTCATCCTGTTTAATGGCTGCAGGAGTCTGTGCTATGGATGTGAATAATAACCCTCACTAATTCTTTTGTGTATGTGTGTGCTTCATTATTATTTATTATTACTATTATTTACTTTACAATATTGTATTTGTTTTGCCACACATCAACATGAATCCGCCACAGGTGTACACATGTTCCCAATCCCCAACCCCCCTCCCACCTTCCCCCCCCACACCATCCCTTTGGGTCATCCCAGTGCACCAGCCCCAAGCATCCTGCACCCTGCATCGAACCTAGACTAGCAATTCATTTCTTACATGATATTATACATGTTTCAATGCCATTCTCCCCAATCATCCCACTCTCTCCCTCTCCCACAGAGTCCAAAAGGCTGTTTATACATCTGTGTCTCTTTTGCTGTCTCACATACAGGGTCATTGCTACCATCTTTCTAAATTCCATATATATGCATTAGTATACTGTATTGGTGTTTCTCTTTCTGGCTTACTTCACCTGTCTCTTATACACATCTCTGGCGTGCTGCGATTCATGGGGTCGCAAAGAGTAGGACACGACTGAGCGACTAAACTGAACTGAACTGATGGTTAGTATGACTGAGAAACCGAGGTTTCAATTTGATTTAATTGTGGCTAATTAAAAATTTTAATTTAAATGCCCACATGTGGATAATGTCTACATTACTGGACAGCACATTTCTAGCACATAAGTTCCTTGAGACAGGCTGCTGAGTTCCTTCTAAGACTTCCCCAGCACTCAGCACAGTGCCTGGTACCTATTTGTTATATGAAATGATAAATCAGTAGATGTAGCACACGTTATTAGAGGACAAAGAGTAATTCCCATGGCATGCATGCATATCATTACAGTGTCCACTGCACTCGTTACCCTAATATGTAATGTGGAAAGAATTTACTTAGGAAAATAATTGTGAAAAGTCCTTTGTTTACAGGCTAATTCATATAAGGTAAAATATTTAAAAATAAATTTTCTGCATGATTAAACTGGGTTATTGAGCAGATAAGATCCCATAAAACCTATAAAACTTGTTAGAGCCTTGCCAGGGCATGAGAGCAATAAACTCACAAGCTGACTTCCTTTTAAGGTGGCTGCCTTTCTGGGTGAGATAGGAGCAAATCTTCCTCATGCTGGGTGTTCCACGTTGCTTCCCCGAGCAGGCACATCAGGCCAGCCATTCTGTCCTTTCATTGATGTGGAGCTAAGGAAATTTGGCTGCTTGAGCTGTTACTATGACTGTGTGTGCCAGACTGCTGCTAGGTCTGAGTAAAACAGGAGAAAAACTGGGGGAAGGTATTTTCAACAGTCAGCTAGAGCAGGCAGCACTGGCTCTTCCAGAGTCCAGACTCACCTCACTAGATGGGAAATGGCTGCTGGACTTTTTCCACTGGCTTACCTCATTGCCTTGCTATGCTATTAACACCTGACACTTTAGAAAATGGTCGTATTTGTCATCACTGCTGATAGGAAAGAACCATATTCATAAATGTGTTAATGGACCTTCTAAGATAATGAAAATGACACGAATTAAAAGGCTATTTTTGAGCAAAATATAATGCAATCTATTGTGAAGTGAAAAAAATTTTTTAACAGATACATAGCATGATCCCAGGATTGTGGAAATATACATGCATGTATAGAGTAAAAAGAGCTTCCCTGGTGGCTCAGATGCTAAAGAATCAGCCTGCAATATGGGAGACCTGGGTTCAATCCCTGGGTTGGGAAGATACCCTGGAAGGGGGCATGGCAACTCACTCCGGTATTCTTGCCTGGAGAATCCCCATGGATAGAGGAGCCTAGCGGGCTGCAGTTCATGGGGTCACAAAGAATCGGACACGACTGAGAGACTAAGCACACACACAGAGTAAAAACAGGAAAGACGCATGAAAACATGAACAGAAGTGTCTCACAGAAGTGGACTTTTAGGTGATCATTCCTTCTGGCTTATCAGTATTCTCCAAATTTTCTCTAACATAAACACATTACTTTTATAGTGAAAATAGCTCTATACTTTAAAAACTACATTTTCTATCTTGAATGACTAAACAATCCTTTGCTAGTGATGACAGTAATGGGCTTTCCTGGTGGCTCAGTGGTAAAGAATCTGCCTGCAGTGAGGAAGACTCAGGTCCAGTGCCTGGGTCAAGAAGATTCCCTGGAGAAGGAAATGGCAACACACTCCAGTATTGCTGCTGTGAAATTATATGGACAGAGGAACCTGGCGAGCCACTGGAATCAGCCAGCTTCTGTAGAATCAGACACGACTTAGAGACTCAACAACAGTAACAGAATTGGCAAAAAAAAAAAAAAGAAAGGAAAGGTAAAAAAAAAAAAGTCCTCAAATTTGTAGTAAAAGCTCTACTTTTATCAATTTTCAAAATTTTTTCTGTCAGTTACAATGAAATTGACTATTTTCACAGACTCTTAGTCAAGAGGAACCATTTTAGTCAACTCGAGACAGTCGACCCAGTTTCAAGATTTTATTATTTTTTTCCTTTTATTTATTTTTATTTTTTTTAAATTTAATACTTTATTCTATTTTACAGTACTGTATTGGTTTTGCCATACATTGACATGAATCAGCCACAGGTGTACATGATCTCCCCATGCTTCTGATGGGCATCTAGGTTGCTTCCATGTCCTGGCTATTATAAACAGTGTTGCAATGAACATTGGGGTACACGTGTCTCTTTCAATTCTGGTTTCCTTGATGTGTATGCCCAGCAGTGGGATTGCTGGGTCATAAGGCAGTTCTATTTTCGATTTTTAAAGGAATCTCCACACTTTTCCATAGTGGCTGTACTATTTATAAATAAATAAATACAGCATTTATTGCTTGTAGACTTTTTGATTCTGACTGGCGTGAAATGGTACCTCATTGTGGTTTTGATTTGCATCACCCTAATACCAAAACCTGACAAAGATGCCACAAAAAAGAAAACTATAGGCCAACATCACTGATGAACATAGATGCAAAAATCCTTAACAAACTTCTAGCAATCAGAATCCAACACATTAAAAAGATCATACGCCATGACCAAGTGGGCTTTATCCCAGGGATACAAGGATTCTTCAATATCTGCAATCAATCAATGGAATATATCACATTAACAAATTGAAAAATAAAGGTCATATGATTATCTCAATAGATGCAGAGAAAGCCTTTGACAAAATTCAACATCCATTTATGATAAAAACTCTCCAGAAAGCAGTAATAGAAGGAACATACCTCAACATAATAAAAGCTATATATGACAAACCCACAAGCAAACACTATCCTCAATGGTGAAAAATTGAAAGCATTTCCCCTAAAGTCAGGAACAAGTCAAGGCTGCCCACTTTCACCACTACTATTCAACATGCTCTCTCCCTGGAGAAGGAAATAGCAACCTTCTTCAGTATTCTTGCCTGGAAAATTCCAGGGGCAGAGGAGCCTGGTGGTCTACAGTCCATGGGGCTGCAAAGATTTGGACACAGTTGAGTGTGTGTGCATGTGTGCACACACGCACACACAGTTTATTCACCAAAGATGCTGATATATTACTTGGTCAAGCTGAAGATCCAGAAAATAAAGGAAACCAATCTATATTTATCACTCAGGGTGACAGTTGTCAAATATACCAGCATAAATAGCAGCAAACTAGATTGCATGAACTGGGTAAGCCCACTCTAAAATAAATACCTAAAAGAACTTAGTCTAATAGATAAGTGTGTGTGTGTAAGACCGTAGTCTGATAGATAGATAGGTGTGTGTGTGTGTTTCTAAGAACCATTGATTCAGAATAGCATAGTGGAACCTTAACATTCTTCTAGTTCTCAATTATGTTTGTAACCAAGCTAGGGAAATGTAAAATTATGTGTCACAATAGAAGTATAAATTTTGATTGATTACAGACCATTTCTGGATAACTTTGATTTATACTTGCTCACATCTCTAATGTACTTTGTAAGATTAGACTTCAAAGGAGAGTTTTCCTTGAACATTTAGGAAGAGTTTTAATTTATTGTTTGTCTGGTGTATCATTTAAAAGCCTGGAAACCTCCTCTTTAGGATTTAGGTAGTTGTCTCCATGATATCCCGAAGCTGCTTCTGTTCTACCTGCTCAGGAAATGTAAGCCCTGGTTGTAGCTGATTTGGAGTTTAAATGGACTGTAACTCAAGTGTGACGGCAACTCTACTGTTTGTTCAGCAGGCTGTTAAGCCTGTCATTTCCCAAGGCAGCCCACAGAACAAAGTTTTATTTAATTGTTCAAGCAAAAAATAAAAATACCCAGGTGCTGTACTTGTGTGAAGCTTTTTTCTTGGATCTTGACATCAGCTAGCATGTAAGTTAGAGAGAAATAAACTTGGTGAGATAGCTCCATGAAAATTGAAGAACGCCATAAAATTGTTATACACAAGCTCTCAAAAGAATGGTTTGGAGATAAAAATGTGGCATGAAAGAAATGTTCTTTACTCTTATATAAATTATTCAAAAAATATTTAGAGAAAACAATCAATAGAGCACAGTTGCATAGTAAATCCAGATGAGCAGACCTTATATGTTTGGCTTACTACTTTGTCCTTAAAGTTTTATTTATAACACCAGCAATTAATATGAGTCTAGCAGTGATAGTACAGTCTACTATCAAGTGATAGTACGGTCATTCTCATCAGATTGATTCATAATGAGGAGTTTAGACAGTTGATTTAAAGTAAAATAAGATAGTGATCACCAGTCTTAAACATGATTTGGCCTTGGTGTTCAACAATGGAGTTTCTAGCTCCTTGGGGGTGGGGATGATCTGAATGAATTTCCACAAGGATCCTATATGAGTCACTTTGTTTTGATACATTTTTTAGCAAAAGGTATAGCACTTTGAACCTTGTGGATAACAGATGATGAGTTTGAGAGGGAGATATGTTTGGCTGTTTTCAAAATCCTATTGTAGTTTTTAATTCAAATGATAGCTATAGGTATAAATATTAAGATATTACAGGTGTAGATATTCATCATCTGTAAGGCCACAGATATCAAGCAGATATGGCTCCTGTGTTAGAAGGTGGTCAACTGAAAAGTGATCACCTAAAGGGGGCAGCAGATGTCCATCTTCAGCTGAATGTTAACACTATGCTAAAGAGAGTGCAAGAAAGAGGTGACATCTTCAGGTTTGTTTTGAGCATAGACAACTGATTTGCTTTGGCCAGTAGACTGTTTAAAAAGTGTTATCATTCATGCAGAATCTTGAAAAAACTGCTTGCATGAGTTCATCTCCTCTTTAAGAATCCTGCTAACATAAGTACAAGCTTAGTCCAACTTGCCTGAGGATGGAAGACCACAAGAGGAAGGAAATGTATCCTAGACAGCCAGCCTTGAGCTAGCTGATTTCTAAACATGAGGGAGCCCAACCAAGATCAGCAGAAACACACTACTGAAGCTGACTACAGACACGTGGTAAGTACAGCTAGGCCTGGCCTAGATCAGCAGAATTGCTCAGTAACCTCACAAATTCATGAGAAATAATAAATGCCATTGTTGTTTAACACTAAAGTTTCATGGTTTTTGGTTATCATTAATGAGGTGTCAGATAACTGGTACACCTGCCATGGAAAGTGGTCAGTATATGTTAGCTATAGACAGTCATATTTCACTGATTCTTAGGCGCTTAGATGAGGGCCTTTCTTGATTTTTTAAAAAGTCATCTGTAGAAAGTTTTCACTTAGTAGCACTATAATTGCCACCTTATTGACATTGACTATTATATCCATTAATTCTAAGATGCATCCTGAATTTTAAAGATGCCAAAATGCAGAAAGTATGCTTATTGTAGAAAATGTTATCAAGAATCCTCAGGATATTTGATGCTTTTGAGTATAGCTAGAACCCAACTCTTTGGAGCCAGGGTATATTGTAAAAATGGAGGTTTTCAGCATGATAAAATATAAAATAATTTTAGGTTTCTAAAGAACAGAAGGACCTGGAGAATGTGTGGCAAAAGGTAGTCTTTGTTAAAGCAGGTCAACACTGTCCTCTTTGACGTCCTAGATGACCAAGAAGGAACAGATTGGGTGATTCGGGAATATTCTCTGAGTTGCTTAAACAGTCCAAGGGCAGAGGCTTAAGAAACAAAACTTTCTTTCATACTTACAGTTTTAGGTTATAAAATATGTCCCCTCGGGTCCCTTGTGCTGAATTAGGATGGTGTTTAATTAAGCTGCCTATAAATGGTGTTGGAACAGAGAGGGAGAATTTAAATATTACAATTAAAGACACTCATTTATGTTTTGCTTTTTATGTTTCCTTAGAATTTGTACATTACACAGAGATAAATTACTATTTTATTCTATTATCTCAGTCTTTTATAATCTTTGGTAGATTGGGCTAAAAGGGTTAATATTGGGCAATCAGATTTGTAATGGATATTTGCAAATATCAGAAGAAGTCAGTACTTTTATTTTATTATTTTGTATTATTTTCGACCAAAACAGGCCCTAGGTTGAATCCTACTCTTAATTCCAGAATAATTTTCTCCTGATGAAGATAAAGCATAAACTCCTTCCAAAAAAAACACCCCATATTCTATAAACATCTAGCCTCCAATGGTTACTGCAACCATTTCCCCAAAATGTTTGAAAACATGGTGGCATTACAGGGATCCTACATGTCCCTTCATAGCAAAATCCCAGAAGTAAGCAGTTATCAGTCAAGAGAAATTAGGATACTGTAGTTGAGTGCTGAGCTTATCCTGGATCCTCTTTCTGCCAAGGGATTCCTCTTCCTCCCTTGTGTCCGTGTCTAAGATGGTACCTTGAATTATTGACCTTGGGAATCAACCTACTGAATTATTCCCCTTGCCTAAAATAAAGCTTTGATTTTCTGCCCATACCTCTTGTGGCTTCCAGGAGGAACAAATTCTGGTTCCACTGTATACTAGGCCTGTGGCCTTGACTAAATTTTCTGGTTTTGAAATTCAGTTCTTTTCTTTGTTAAAAGATTTGCTGCTGGTGGTTAGTAATACTGCCTTAAAATGTATGGTGAAACTTAGGAACAGCAACTCTCCATAAAGACACAACATAAAGAGGTTACTTCCCATTCATCTATCTTTATGTTTTCTTTTCTGTTCTTTTCTTTGGGGGGGGGGGAGCGTGTTTTTTTAGATCCTGAGGTTTTTCTCTGAGCCTGGGTACAGCTACCACACCTTAATGCCAAACATCTGCCTAAATAGTGTCCAGATTTACTCCCTCTCAAATGGTGACTGTCTGTGTTACCTTCTGATGGGGCACTCTCCTTTGTGATGAATTTCCCTGAAGGGACCACCAACCTAGATTACCACTGCTTATCTTACACTATGACACAGTTTCTCTAATTGAATGTATTGCTGACCACCCATGGGCATGCTGTGATCTCTTTCCCTTCCCAGGAAAGTCCTGAAACAGACTGCCTCTCCTTTGTGGCACTGGAATTAGTGGCAACCAGGTAAGGGACAATGTGGATGAATCTGTGCAGCCCATTGCTATTTTACATATGTGTAAATTGAGGTTTAAAGAAGCTAAGTAAATCACAGATTCTATGGCTACTAAGTGGCAGAGTCAGTATATAACCTCAGGTAGTGAGATGCTGTAGTTCTCTGTTTCCCTCCAATTGAAGCCATTCTCAGGTGGGCATTAGTCATTTTCAGACTCAAACAGACTCTCAGGCAAACTGGATGTGTTGGAAAAGTTCTGGGGAGCTAAGGGGAAAAGGTCACCATGGTTCTGTTAAGAAAGGAGCTGTTAATACACTTGTGCTCACAAATGGTCAAATTTGGGACCTTCTTAGGGTTTTCTCAGGGGTCAAAAATCAGTAGAGTCTAGGTGCACTGTGGCAAATGACAAAGAGGAAACTGGATTCCCATGGTCGAGTCTAAAAGCACCAAAGAATGAAACACCTTCTGGATGTAAAGGGAAAGACAGGGCCACATGCCCTTCCCTCTCTTGGACTCTGCCCTCTGCCCTATGGCATATGAAGCTAAAGGATATTTGTATGAGAGCCAGATTTATCGCTAACCAGAAGAAACTTCCCTCCTAATTATATGAAACAATGCTGCTTGATTAAAAATAAGTCCTTTCAGTGACTGTAAATTAAATAAGGGCATCAGGAATAGTATTTCTTGAACAAAACATAGTGTATGTATTTCTGTGCTTGTATTTCAATATCAAAACTTCATTATTTAAAAACATAAACATTCAAGGATATTTTAAGATGCTTCTATTTGCTTCTCTTCAGGAAACTTCATCTTTAGCTTTAAATTCTTGGGATATGAGGTCATCTAATAATTTTCCCTGCCTTTTGGCAATTTCAGGGTATGAAAACTATTTTTTCCAACACATGCTTTATAAAGAAATATATAAAGAATATAAAGAATTATATAAAGAAATTTTTTTACCTTTTAAAAAGTAAAATTTATTAGGATGCATGTGTGGTCACCAGCTCTTGCTTCAGAAACTGTTCTTGTTTGAAAGTCACAGAAATGAACTCTACTTAAAATGTAAGAGAGAGAGTTATTGGGGAGAAGGCAGCTGGAACTCAACAGAGTCTCTACCAAAGCAACAGTCTGGTTCATGAACTTCTGAGCTTCAGACATTCCCTTACTCTTAGTGTCATTAATCAAGATTCAAAGTTCTGAAAAAGAAGATCCAGTGATCAAGATTGGGGCACCAACTCACATCTTGGCTTTTCCAGGAGATAGAAGAGAGGCAATATGTCCTCCTTGACTCTCATCAGAGAGAGGTGGCAGAGGGAGATTGGGCTTAGGTTCTGCCAAGAACTTTGGCAAATTACCCAAATTACACTTTGGAAAATGACCCACATAAGAGATGGGCAGGCTATAGAAACAGAGGTAAGGGTTGAATGTTAACAAGTCGAGCAAAAAAAATTTTTTTTCTAGAAAAAAAAAAGTATATATATATATATATGGACTATATATAATGTGTATGTATGTATCTTGCCTTATATAATGAATATATTTCTGGAACTCTTTCTTATTTCAGCTATAAAAGGGTAACCATTTATTTGTAATAATTTGGGCACTGCATCTCTTTACAGCTAGCAATGAAAAACAGAGTCACAGATTGATTTTGTTTGAAAGTTGAATTGTTCTGTAATGGCTTTCTCCAAGGGAAAGAGGCTGAATATGTAATTGAGATCCCTTGGGGAAGAGGATTCTGAATTCTGCCAGCAGAAAACTCCTCTCTTGAATAGACCTTGATGGAAGATTTCATCACAGATCCCATCACTTCAACCAGACAGTTATCCTCTAGGGATTGAATGTTCTGGCATCCCCCCTCTTTTTCTTTTTCTTTGTGTCTGTGAGCATGTGTGCGATTTTTCTTTGTAAGATGCATGTGATTTCAACTCTCTAAGATGATTGATATCCTCTTTTTGAAGGAATCATGTTTGTTAGTTGAGTGCTGCTAAGAGCCTCTTTATTTTTCTTTAAAGTCTACTTATGGTGATAAAGATTTCCTTGAGGGACACCAACCTAGGACACATTTTCTCTTTTTCAGAAAACTAGGACACAGAAATCCCATGCTTGATATCTTGGTTTTCTTGTCCTTTCCTACTGATGAACCCCCTGCTAGCCACTCTTTCAGGCAATTCTAGTAGCCTTCTGATAAGACATAATCTGACTTGGTGCTTAGGAAAATTGATGCTGTTATTTGTTTTGTCTGCACAAAGATTACAAGCAAGGAAAAAAAAGCTTCCTTTATCTCTTTCAAGAAAAAGCAATAATTGGGGGTTTTGTGGCCATCTCTGAGAATCTGTGCTTAAGAGTTGACCATTAAATGTGGCTGTAACCAAAGCCAGATGCCTCCAAGTGGTCTGTAATCAGAGCCTAGAGACTAAGGGGGCTTCTAGCCCTAGAGACCCTGCATACTTAGGGATTTCAAGAGCCATTCAAATTTTATTTAATACAGAGTGTTAAAAATTAAGGCTGAATTTGCCAAGTTAGTACATTAAAATGAAAACAAAACAGAAAACACTAAAACCAAACTTCCAGCAGTTAACAATGTAACTCAGAAAGATGTTTTTATTGCCAAAAGGATGAAAGCACATAATCTCAAATGAAAGGATGATCATTTATTTTGAATAAATTTAGTTTTATGAAAAATACATACTTTATTTTCTTATTGTTTCTTATATTTAAAACATGCCTCATTGAAACCATCAGCATTACCCTCTATAATGAAGATAAATTTCCCAAATTTAACAGTGAGTGAAAGAAGCTAGACACAAAATTGATCCTGTTGGATAGTTCCATTTTTAGAAGTGACATAAACAAAAGAAACTGATCTCTGCTGCTCTGGGTTAAGGCAGTGGGTTTTCATCAAGGGGTAGATGGAATTATCTGAAAAGTAATGAGGGTGGGTACATTTCTAGGATATCAGTGATGTTTTGTTTCTTGATCCAAGTAATGCTACATGCATCAATTACTTTGTGAAAAATTCAGCAAGATTTACACTATTTTATATGTATTTTGTGGTGTATTCTGCTTCAGTTAAATAAAAAATAAAGGCTATGACATTAAAGACTTGTATAGACCCACTTGGCATTTGGAAAGCACTGATCTGGTTTGTTTTCCTTTTTGACAAATGAGGAAACTGAGGACCTGAGAGGGAAACCATCTAATTCAAAGTCATGAAGCAAATCAGTGATTCAGCTGAGCATGGAGTCCAGGCTTCCTCAGCTGAGTCCACGGTCCTTGCCATGCTGCAGTCCCCTTCATCCTGAGGTAATCATTGTGCTGAAGGCATCTTCAGCAGGCAGGGCCCAACTTCCAGGAAGGTGCATGTCCAGGTGCTTGTACCTGGCAGACATTCATTCCATACTTATTGAGTAATAAGTATGCATATTGCAAATGCATATTGTTACCAATCTTCAGCCAGGGAACTGGATGCCTCTTGATAGTTAGCTTACCTCTGTCATACTTATAAATTGATTGGTCATTTTATTATCTCTTTAAGAAAATATATTTTCCCTTCTTTTTCAAGAAAAACTTCTCTCCTTGAACTCGCGAAGCTCTCCAGCCATTCTTTTTCTTTCTAGTAGGTCCCCTGCCCTTCTACTTACAGATAGGCTCAATATCCCCGTCTTAGCAAATACAATTTAAAAAAGCAAAACAAACAAAGGTAGCCCCTTTCTTTGTTCTAATAGTAGTATGTATTGGGTGTCCATCATGTGTGCGCCTGCCAGCCCAGCCCACGACCAGGCAAGTCCAGATTCCCTTTTGAGTTATTTCTTTACATCTTCAAATTGTTTAAGAAAGACAGGTAGTCATTCATTCTTTCTTCTGCTCTTGGCCAATTTTCCCCCCACAATCCATGGTAGTCCATGGTTATTTGCACTGGTCTGTGGACACTGTTTTATTGAAGGATGTCCAAGTTTTCTTAGTTGGATGTCCCTACATCCTAATTTTCATGGAATAGTTACAGTACCTGTGATTCTGAAACTCATATTAATGGACCCCTGTTTTAATTTTTCTTTTAGTTATTTATTTTAATTGGAGGGTAATTACTTTACAGTATTGTGGTGATTTTTGCCATTCATTGACATG
>SJYC01132407.1:0-64807 GCA_006408675.1 Madoqua kirkii
ACATAAAAATATATAATGGTGATAAGGAGAGTCTGAATGGGATATTTTTAATTTATTTTTTTAATTGAAGGATAATTGCTAAAACCACAGAATTTTGTGGTTTTCTGTAACACATCAACAAGAATTAGCCATAGGTAACAACCATGTCCCTTCTTTCCCAAACATCCCTCCCATCACCCCCTCCATCCCACCCTTTTAGATTGTCACAGAGAACTGTTTGAGTTTCCTGAGTCATACAACAGTTTCTGAATGGGATATTTTAAATTGTATAATCACCTACCAGTTCAGTTTCCTCTTTAGTGATTGCCTTCAGGTAAAAAACTGCCTCACCCAAGGCCATGTTTCCTTCCAGGGGGCCATTGATGGAGTTTACATGTCATGAATCATCAAGTAAGCAGACAAAGACCTGGGTACCTCATCCTAATGAAAGACAGCCTTAATGGCCTTCCTAGCTCTAAAATTCCCCACAGGTTGGCTGAGACTTTCACTGAATTTGCAACACATTTCTACTTCTCCTTATCCAAAACTTCCTTCTTCACTCCCTCACAGAGTTGGACCCAGAGAAGAACACTTGCCAGTAAGCTTCTGGCACACAGATCTCTGTTGTGAATTCAGCTTGCGGGAATCTGCTTTCACGTGACCTGTCATGGACATTATCGATAAGGAGTTGACCATGTAAAAATACACCACATCTACCCAGCCATTAGCATAAGCTTATAAAATTGATGGCATCATGGTACCATTATTGAAACAAGACAGACTCAGAAGATATGATTCCTAAACAAATATGATCCAAACCAGCTGTCTTCTCATGGATGTTCTCTCTTGACTAGATTGCCTTAATATTCCCTTCAGCTTGACTAATGTTGAGACAAGTCTACTTTTGACCATAGATCCCTGACTTCAATTTTCTTAGGGCATTTATTAATATTTAGAAAACTTGGAATTATAAATATTTTTACCACATTGAGATATAAATCTTCTCCTAGCCCTTGCCAGTTTTATAACCCAGCAGTGTCTTTCTTCAAGATGGAGGAACTATTCCTTTAAATATCAAGAAAGCAGCCTAATATCACAGTCTCTGTGGCAGAGTAGGAGACTGATTCTGCTGAGCACCAATTAGCAAACAGAGCTGGTCTAATCACATTGATCAGATTCCTCTCTAAAGCCATCCAGGAGCTCACCAGGTCCTTAAAAACTCTCTTGCCTTTTATTTTAGCACAGTTGAACTCATTCTGCCTCTCTCTTTACAATAATCTTGAGTAAAATCTCTGTTGCCAGTTAAACTCTGTATAGTGCAATTTTTCTTTGACACCCACTTTTTTCTATTAGACTCTTCGGCAAGTTGGGTGGCCGGCAGGGGAAAACTGGAGTTTACCAGAGCTTGATTCTGCCAGCTGTAAACTCATGTTCTGAATTATTCTTCTGTGTTTCTCCTGGCTAGTATTCTAGGATACTGTAAGTGTCCCCTTAGTTAGACCTCTGAAGGACAATAACAGTATATCTGCTGATAGAAACACAATTTGATAATGAGATGGCAAAGAGCAGGTCTGGGAGAGCCAAGCATGGGAGCCAAGCCTGGGCTCTGGCTTGGCCTCAGTGAGCAACTGAGATTTCAGACGTTCAGATCTGCATTAGCAAGCTCTAAAATTGGTACTGAGTGTCTTAGAGTATGATTAATCTGGCTGTTTCTCAAGACTCTCTCTGCTGTGATTTCACATCAACTTCTCTGAGAATCTACATGGGCTTCAGAGTGCCTATTTGTTATGATTATATAATGGTCTGGGAGAAAGAAATGGCAACCCACTCCTAGAGAATCCTGTGGACAGAGGAGCCTGGTGGGCTGCTGTCCACAGTGCCACACAGAGTCGGACATGACTGAAGTGTCTTAGCTTGCATGCATGCATTGGAGAAGGAAATGGCAACCCACTCCAGTATTCTTGCCTGGAGAATCCCAGGGACAGAGGACCCTGGTGGGCTGCTATCTGTGGGGTCACACAGAATCAGACACGACTGAAGAGACTTAACAGCAGCAGCAGGAGCAGTATAAAATGGTCTATAGAGTTGACATATTGAAATTTACAAACTCCTGTTGTTACCTAGTTTTGCTATCTTTGTTTGCTTTACTATTATTTTTTCATTAGGATGAATTCCCAGCACTGAGATATCTAGGTCAAAGTGCATACCATTTTTATGGCTCTTGTCACCTGTTCAGGTTATTGCGTTTTTGAAAGGTGGAAGAGCTTATTTTGCTGCCAGCACTGGCTGATTACATGGGTATTTCACAGTCTTGACAATTTTTTTTTACTAATTTTTTTTGTTATTAGATGATTATTTTAATATAATTGCATGTATTTAATTGTGATCTAGTTTATTTGTTCCTTCTAGGTAGAATGACAAAGATTCTGGAGATGTGTCTGTCCCTGGTCCCAATCTTCCCATTGAATCTTTTCATTGATTTATCACAACTCTCTCTAGGTTTATTTATTTATTTTTGTAAATATAAATTTATTTATTTTAATTGGAGGCTAATTACTTTACAATATTGAGATGGTTTTACCATACATTGACATGAATCCACCATGGGTGTACATGTGTTCCCCATCCTGAAACCCCTCCCCCTTCCCTCCCATCCCATCCCTCTGGGTCATCCCAGTGCACCAGCCCCGAGCACCATGTCTCGTGCATTCTGCAGCATTTAAATACTGTGTTGTGAAAAGTGGTAAAGGTAACATCTCAGTGGAAGTGCCAAGCATGATAGTATCTAGAGCAGGACTCATTCCTATACTGTGAGAAAGGGTTCCTTTAGGCTTGGAGAGATGCATATTGAGCCCACTTTCAGAATTCATTGCATCATAACCCAAGCAACTATGAGGTATTATATGCACCATGTCTCGTGCATTCTGCAGCATTTAAATACTGTGTTGTGAAAAGTGGTAAAGGTAACATCTCAGTGGAAGTGCCAAGCATGATAGTATCTAGAGCAGGACTCATTCCTATACTGTGAGAAAGGGTTCCTTTAGGCTTGGAGAGATGCATATTGAGCCCACTTTCAGAATTCATTGCATCATAACCCAAGCAACTATGAGGTATTATATAAAACCAACTATGAATAGCTCAAAAAGGTAAGAAACTTCCTAGGGGTTGCTTTAGTGTAAGGCAGCAAGACAAGAAAGACATAAAGTGCCTTGACTGGTGGTTCACAGATTAGCTGGATATAGATGAGATTATGAGATTTATGTAATTACATACACACTGTAATGAGTTCAATATTTTGCTAAAAGCTTACACAATTTTGAAACAACTTGAAATAATATATGAAAGTATAAATTTCTAAATGATGGTTATTTTTCATTTCCAATTTTGGGAAGCACATTGTATTAAGGTTTTAGGTATTTATATAGATTTTAAAATATTATTTGAAATAGTGTCATGAGATATGAGCATACAAGAAACTAGTAAATACTGTACTGAGCATCTCTTAACCTATTACTAGCCATCTTTATCAAATTTATCAAATTCCCATTTTTCAGATTTTTAACATATCTGTTTTTTCTGTGCTTGTACACATTACTAGATTGGCAATTGTTTCATTCATTCTTTTTAATATAACCAGTCTGGATACAGTTCTTCTCCTTGCATTGGCATTTTCTGAAGTCAGTAATTCTAGGATAGTAGTTTGTAAAATATTATAATCACGTGGAGAACTTTTAAAAAATATCTCTATTATCTATGTCAAGATGTTTGAAAATGTCATTTAGGACTATTATGTCCTTTCTGGGTATCTCATAGTCTCAAATTATGTTCTCTAAATTACTCAGTAATAACAAAGAAGAAAAGGATGTATTCATAGTGAAGAAAACTAGACTCCACCTTAATCCTCTTATCAAAGCTAACATAACCAATATTGGGACAAAAATTTATCAGTATGCACTGAAAGCAAATAACATCTCACTTCTGGCATCCTTAAAAAAAAAGGCATAAACTGCATCTAATTATGAGGACAGCTAAGACAAACTTAGCTGTTGAAGGACATTTTATAAAAGTAAAATGAAAGAAATACAAACCTTTCTTCCCATTTAGAGCTCTCATACAGGGTGTACTGAACTGAAGCTAGTTTAGTAATGTTGAAATTGGTCTCCAGTTGGTCTATGTTGTTGATGTTAAGTTGCAGAATTATGTCTGACTCTTTGAGACGCCTGATAGACAGACCCCTGATAGACCCCTGAAGAACTATGGACAGAGGTTCGTGACATTGTGCTGGAGACGGGGATTAAGACCATCCCCAATAAGAGGAAATGCAAAAAAAAAAAAAGCAAAAAGTCCGTCTGAAAAGGTCTTACAAATACCTGTGAAAAGAAGAGAAATGAAAAGCAAAAGAAAAATGGAAAGATATATCCTTTTGAATGCAGAGTTCCAAATAATAGCAAGGAAAGATAAGAAAGCCTCCTTCAGTCATCAATGCAAAGAAATAGAGGAAAACAATAGAATGGAAAAGACTGGAGAGCACTTCAAGAAAATTAGAGATACCAAGGGAACATTTCATGTAAAGATGGGCTCGATAAAGGACAGAAATGGTATGGACCTAACAGAAGCAGAAGATATTAAGAAGAGGTGACAAGAATACACAGAAGAACTGTACAAAAAAAGATCTTCATGACCCAGATAATTATAATGGTATGATCACTCACCTAGAGCCACATATCCTGGACTGTGAAGTCAAGTGGGCCTTAGGAAACATCACAATAAGCAAAGCTAGTGGAAGTGATGGAATTCCAATAGAACTATTTCATATCCTAAAAGATGATGCTGTGAAACTTCTACACTCAATATGCCAGCAAATCTGGAAAACTGAGCAGTGGCCACAGAACTGGAAAAGGTCAGTTTTCATTCCAATCCCAAAGAAAGGCAATGCCAAGAATGCTCAAACTACAACACAATTGCACTCATCTCACACACTAGTAAAGTAATGCTCAAAATTCTCCAAGTGAGGCTTCAACAGTTTGTGAACCGTGAACTTTCAGATGTTCAAGCTGTATTTAGAAAAGGCAGAGGAACCAGATATTAATTTAATAGCATCTGTTGGATCATCAAAAAAGCAAGAGAGATCCAGAAAAACATCTGCTTTAGAGACTATGCCAAAGCCTTTGACTGTGTGGATCACAACAGACTGTGGAAAATTCTTCAAGATATGGGAATACCAGACCACCTGACCTGCCTCCTGAGAAATCTGTTTGCAGGTTGGGAAGCAAGAGTTAGAACTGGACATGTATTAACAGACTGGTTCCAAATAGGAAAGGAGTATGTCAAGGCTGTAAATTGTCACCGTGCTTATTTATCTTATAAGAAGAGTATATCATGAGAAATGCTGGACTGGACAAAGCACAAGCTGAAATCAAGATTGCCAGGAGAACTAAAGAACCTCTTGATGAAAGTGAAAGAGGAGAGTGGAAAATTTGGCTTAAAACTCAACATTCAGAAAACTAAGATCATGGCATCTGGTCCCATCACTTCATGCCAAATAGATGAGGAAACAGTGGAAGATCACTGCAGATGGTGACTGCAGCCATGAAATTAAAAGACGCATGCAACTTAGACAATATAGTAAAAGTCAGAGACATTACTTTGCCAACAAAGGTCCATCTAATCAAAGCTATGATTTTTCCATTAGTCATGTATGGATGTGAGAGTTGGACTATAAAGAAATCTGAGTGCTGGAGAATTGATGCTTTTGAACTGTAGTGTTGGAGAAGACTCTTGAGAGTCCATTGGACAGCAAGGAAATCCAGCCACTCCATCCTAAAGAAAATCAGTCCTGAGTATTCATTGGAAGGACTGACGTTGAAGGTGATACTCCAATACTTTGGCCACCTGATGTGAAGAACCAACTTATTTGAAATGACCCTGATGCTGGGGTCACAAAGAGTCAGACATGACTGAGAGACTGAACTGAACTTGCATCCCCATGAACTGCAACATGCCAGGCTTCCCTGCCTTCACCATGTCCCAGAGTTTGCTCAAATTCATGTCCATTGAGTCAATGGATGCTACACATCCAGCCATCTCATCCTCTGTTTTCCCTTCTCCTGTTGCCCTCTGTCTCTCCCAACATCCGGTTCTTTTCCAGTAAGCCAGCTCTTCACATCAGATGGCCAAAGTATTGGAGCTTCAGCTTCAGAATCAGTCCCCCAATGAATATTCAGGATTGATTTCCTTCAGGATTGATGGGTTTCATCTCCTTGCTGTTCAAGGAACTCTCAAGAGTCTTCTCCAGTTCCACATTCATTTTTCAGACCTCATGCTTCTTTGTGGTCCACCCTTCACATCTGTACATTTATTTCCGTTCAGTGGGCTCTTTGCGACCCCATGGACTGCAGCACACCAGGCTTCGCTGTCTATCACCAACTCCCAGAGCTTACTCAAACTCATGTCCATCGACTCCGTGATGCTGTCCAATCATCTCATCCTCTGTCATCCTTCCAGTTCCACATTCATTTTTCAGACCTCATGCTTCTTTGTGGTCCACCCTTCACATCTGTACATTTATTTCCATTCAGTGGGCTCTTTGCGACCCCATGGACTGCAGCACACCAGGCTTCGCTGTCTATCACCAACTCCCAGAGCTTACTCAAACTCATGTCCATCGACTCCGTGATGCTGTCCAATCATCTCATCCTCTGTCATCCCCTTCTCCTCCCACCGTTAATCTTTCCCAGCATCAGGGTTTTTTCCGATGAGTCAGTTATTTGCATTAGGTGGCCAAAGTATTGGAGTTTCAGCTTCAGCATCAGTCCTTCCAGTGAATTTTCAGGACTGATTTCTTTAGGAATGACTGGTTGGATCTCCTTGCAATCCAAGGGACTCCCACAAGTCTTCTCCAACACCACAGTTCAAAAGCATGAATTCTTCAGTGGCAAAACCATAGCTTTGACTATATAGATCTTTGTCAGCAAAGTGATATCTCTGCCTTTTAATAAACTGTCTTGGTTTCTCACAGCTTTTCATCCAAGGATCCAGCTGCTTGTTGATATTTAGGAATGGAGAGAAGAGTATGGGCCTTGGACTATAGGACCACATGCTGCCAATCTACATTATTTCATCCATGTATTCTTTCATTCAGCATTTACTGAGCAAGTTAATGTACCTCCAATTGCCAGACTTTTTTTGATGAGGATATAATAGTATACAAGACAATTACAGTCCTTATTTTCATCTAATTTATTATCTGTATGGCTTACCCTATCTGGATTCCTCAAATCATGTTCTTTCCCTTAAAACTCTCCAGACAAATTCACGAGAGAGTATTCCTCTCGGAACTATTTATGTGCCCTTTGTCTTTACCATAATTACTTACACCGAGTCTGCTCAGACTGCCCTGTTCAGTTCAGTCACTCAGTCGTGTCTGACTCTTTTCAACCCCATGAACCACACAGCATGCCATGCCTCCTTGTGTGTCACCAACTCCCAGAGTCCATCAACACACATGTCCATTGAGTCGGTGATACCATCCAGCCATGTCATCCTCTGTTGTCCCCTTCTCCTCAATCTCAGCATTGGAGTCTTTTCCAATGAGTCAGCTCTTCGCATCAAGTGGCCAAAGTATTACAGTTTCAGCTTCAATATCAGTCCTTCCAATTAACATAAAACTAGTGGAGGTGATGGGATTCCAGGTGAGCTATTTCAAATCCTAAAAGATGATGCTGTGAAAGTGCTGCACTCAATATTCAGCAAATTTGGAAAACTCAGCAGTGGCCACAGGATTAGTTTTTATTCTAATCCCAAAGAAAAGCAATGCCAAATAATACTCAAACAACTGCACAATTGCACTCATCTCACACCCTAGTAAAGTAATGCTCAAAATTCTCCCAAGGCAGGCTTTAGCAATAAATGAACCATGAACTTCCAGATGTTCAAGCTGGTTTTAGAAAAGGCAGAAGAATCAGAGATCAAATTTCCAACATCTGCTGGATCATCAAAAAAGCAAGACAGTTAGAGAAAAACATCTATTTCTGCTTTCTTGATTATGCCAAAACCTTTAACTGTGTGGATCACAATAAACTATGGAAAATTCTGAAAAAGATGGGAATACCAGACCACCTGACCTGCCTCTTGAGAAACCTGTATGCAAGTCAGGAAGCAACAGTTAGAACTGGACGTGAAACAACCGACTGGGTCCAAATAGGGAAAGGAGTACATCAAGGCTGTATATTGTCACCTTCTTATTTAACTTATATGAAGACTGCCATGACAAATACCATATCCTGGGTGGCACAAATTGAATAAATTTGTTGCTCACAATTCTAGAACTTGAGAAGTCGAAGATCAGTATGCCGTCATGGTTAGTTCTGGTGAGGGCTCTTTCTGGCTTACCGACAGTTGTCTTCTCACTGTGTGTTCAGAGAGCAGAGAAAGAGAATGGGTGGGGGGAAAGAGAGACAGCAGCTCTGTGGTTTATCTTCCTATAAAGAATTAATTCTTTCAAGAACTTTTCACTCTCATAATCTCATCTAAGCCTAATTTTTTCTCCAGTGCCTCATATCAAATATCATCACATTGGGAATTGGGGCTTCAACATATGAATTTTGGGGAGATATACTTCAGCCAATAGCAGGTATAAAGTGAAATATTTAATCTCCAAAATGGGCATACAAAGCTTTTCTGTACACAATACAAAGAATTATTGTAAAACAAAATTTCTTGTGAACATTTTCAGGTTAACCCCTATAGGTCAAGGTGTCATGAAACTTTAAAGTATTATCATTAACTCTCATTTCTGCACCTGCTTTATTTGAACAAATGGAATGTTTCCCCCAAGAATGTTAAAAACTCCTTAAATACCAGGGTAATTCTTTCTCCATAGTATCCTCCACAACACATGACACAGTGAAGGGACCTGTTTTTAGAAAATGCAGAAAGGAGGAGAGAAAGCCTTTCAAGGTCCTTTATCAGTGGATCTCACTGTGCTGGTAGAGTCCAGCACTGTTCATCTTCTTATCATTCGCTATTATGATTTAATTTTTCTGAAGAATTAATGCCAACATTTTTAGAATCCCAAAGTTCAAAAATACCACCAAGATAGAGCATACTTACTTCAAAAACATAATAAACCAAAGATAAGCAAACTAAATTTTAGACAATTTGATAGTTAGATCCATTCAATATCTAATACTAATCACTTTAAATGCATATTTCATGTGACTCTCAATTCTGGTTTCCTCTTCATATTTAACTTATATGCAGAGTACATCATGAGAAACGCTGGGCTGGAGGAAGCACAAGCTGGAATCAAGATTGCTGGGAGAAATATCAATAACCTCAGATATGCAGATGACACCACCCTTATGGCAGAAAGTGAAGAGGAACTAAAAAGCCTCTTGATGAAAGTGAAAGTGGAGAGTGAAAAAGTTGGCTTAAAGCTCAACATAGGATTCTAGGTTGCTATCTATCAAGGTATAGTGCTATCCATCCTAGTGCACTAATCAGGAATCTAAACACTGAGATACTCATGAAGAGGGTGGGAGCAAAGACGATGAATTGGACCCTAGAGCTCCGTTTTGATGAAAGTTATGCTGCCAAGATAAGGAGAGAGAAAAAAATGGTCATGAACAAAGACCATGAAGTCCATCTTCATTTTTTCCCTTTAATTTCTGTAATACTCACAAAATGAGAATATCAGAAAATATAAATAAAAACACACATTCTTTGTATTGTTAAAAAAAAAAGTTCAACCATGTAAAATTTAAACATCTTATTAGCTATATAGAACTATCTATGAATTAGGCAACCTCCCAGAAAGTAGAGAGGAGTTCCAAAGGGCTACAGAAGGGGAAAGGATTTTAAAATCAAGACCAAAAATGTAATAAATAACCAAAAAATTATATTGGCTTCAAAAATCTGTCTATGGGATATAAAAGGGATCTATGTGACAGATTACCTGTTTGGTGTTGAGCAGAAAATTCTTGATTTAAGGATTAAAACTACATTTCTGGGGGAGGGTAAAGCTTTAGTTAGGTGAGGTATTAAGCCCCCATTTGGTGGTATAACTAAGCATAAATGACTCCATTTTGAGTCTGCCATTATCTTTTTAAAGGTACAATACTTCAAAACTTTCTTCAAAGAGACACGTATACCCCAATGTTCATCGCATCACTGTTTATGATAGCCAGGGCATGGAAGCAACCTAGATGTCCATCAGCAGATGAATGGATAGAAAGCTGTGGTACATATACACAATGGAGTATTCAGTTCAGTTCAGTCACTCAGTCATGTCCTACTCTTTGCCACCCCATGAATTGCAGCACGCCAGGCCTCCCTGTTCATCACCAGCTCCTGGAGTTCACTCAGACTCATATCCATTGAGTTAGTGATGCCATCCAGCCATCTCATCCTTGGTTGTCCCCTTCTCCTCCTGCCCCCAATCCCTCAGCCATTAAAAAGATTGCATTTGAATCAGTTCTAATGAGGTGGATGAAACTGGAGCCAATTATACAGAGTGAAGTAAGCCAGAAAGAAAAACATCAATACAGTATACTAACATATATATATGGAATTTAGAAAAATAACGATAACCCTGTATGGGAGACAGCAAATGAGACACAGATGTATAGAACAGTCTTTTGGACTCTGTGGGAGAGGGAGAGGATGGGATGATTTGGGAGAATGGCATTGAAACATGTATAATATCATGTAAGAAATGAATCGTCAGTCTATGTTTGATGCAGATACGGGAGACTTGGGGCTGGTGCACTGGGGTGACCCAGAGAGATGGTATGGGGAGGGATGAGGGAGGGGAGTTGAGGATTGGGAACTCATGGACACCTGTGGCGGATGCATGATGTATGGAAAAACCAATACACTATTGTAAAGTAAAATAAAGTAAGATAAAAAGAAAAAGTGCATATTTCAAATTTGTGCATTGGCAAAATGACTAAATTCTTCATATTCTAAACTTTAAAAGTCATTCTTTAGTGGTAAAGGTTAAATGAGTGTAAGACTGCCACTACCTATTAAGTTGTCTTAACCAACGGCTGTGAAATGCTTAGTTTACATGATTACTGGTGAGAATTATCTGTAATGTGGCACCACCTAGGTCAGTCTCTTACCTGAGGGAGGATCTTCTGCTATATTCTCTGATGATTTAGCCTCCAGTTTGAAACTTCTTACTTTATAAAGTGCTACACTCCTTTGTTGGATGTTCCTATACTTAGAAAACTATTTTGTTGAGATAAAATTTGCTTACCGCATGTCTTTGCCCTTTCATCTTAGTTCAGCCACACATATGATCATTTATATTCAGTGATAAAGATTTTATTTCCAAACCAAGAGAAGTCTTTTAAAAGTCTTTAAAAACTTTATAAGCACACATTATAAACAAATGTAAAAGAGGAATATATTGGGCATAATTTCACTCTTCAAATATAATTACTTTTAACATTTTAGTATATGTTCTTGCAAGTTTAAGAAGTAATTTGGCCTTTAAAAATGTTATTATACTATAATACTCTGCTGTGGTACCCCTCTCACATACACACATCAGTACAGTATCATAATTTGGGGTATGAGTATATTTTCTTCTAAATGTGATTATCAAATGTTTCATTGTATGGTTGTATTATAGTTATCTGAAATAACTCACACAGGGCTTATTAAATAATAAAAAATATTTTATGAAATGCTATTCTATTTTGGGTATCATATTTCTATATTTGTTTAATTTTTGTTTTAGGATAAAATGCTAGAATTGGAATTACTGATCTAAATAATTTTTTTCTTGATCATTTTTAAACTGTTAGGGCATGTCACCTAAAGTGAAAATGAAGCCGCTCAGTTGTGTCCAGCTCTTTACAACCCCATGGACTATAGCCTACCAGGCTTCTCCGTCCATGAGATTTTCCAGGCAAGAGTACCAGATTGGGTTGCCATTTCCTTCTCCAGGAGATCTTCCTGACTCAGGGATCGAACCCAGGTCTCCTGCATTGCAAGCAGGTGCTTTACCCTCGTTTTGTATTATCTCTAAATAAGATAAATGATTCTTTTGTGCAGTTATCTAAATCTGTAAAAAATGAACTAAAGGGATCCAAGTAAAAATATCTGGCAGAATTCTAGATATGAATATCTGGATTGACCCGTTGAACAACTGAGACCATCCACCAAGTGTCTATATATCAAATAGTGTCCTTAACTGTTATTTATATTCTTTCAAGGAGACTATTTTTTTTATGAAGAGTTTCTATTAGATTCAACAACTAATAATTTCTGTAGTGGATTTTTTTCCTATGTTCTAAAATTATTACAACAGCAACATATTTTGAAATGCTAATATAAGAATACGTAGTTCATTTCCCTACTTGACTCTTCTTCATTCTCTGTTGACTGCATTTCAAACTCATGTAGTTGCACAATATTGGGTGACAAAGAAAGAGAAGGATAACTTTTCATTTTAACAGTATAATTCATGCTGACTCCTAAAGATTATATCTAATATTTCTCCTTCCCTCCTTGAACGAACTTCCCTAGTTTCTTCCTTCATTCCTTTCTTCCTCTTTCTTTTCTCCTTTCCTCTTATTCTTCTCTCCTCCTTTTCTTCATTCCAGGGACTTGCAAACTATCATCTTAATAACTAGCTATGGAATTTTGAGAACTGTTTTTGAAATGTACTAGGTGAAATAAGTCCATGTTTTATTATTAGAATTAGCTGATAATTGTGTGTATTCATTTGCATTCTTGACTTGTATTTGTTTACTTGTTTTGGTTCATGTTTAATAAAACATTGATATCCATACTCTTTCACAGTAGAAACAAAGTCACAGACCATCAACTTGAAAAATGTTACGAAGCATCTTATCAAATATTTGAGTTTTTATTTACTATGGAGCCCAGGGTTGGACTGTGGTTTGAGTAATGTCACAGGTCATCCAGTGGTAGAGCCTGGACCAGATTCCAGGTCATTTTGATGCTGAGCCTAATGCTCTTTCTCTACTCTCCTTCCCCCACATTAAATTTTTCCTTAAGTACTCTTGATTAAGTCAAAAATTATTAATCTTTTATTTCATCTTCTAAGGAGTCTTTCTATTTCCTTTGTTTATTTTAATTTCTCCTTTTGTCTTTACTTCACTGCAAAAACTTAGAAGGATACAAAGAAGGCCCCAGATCCTTCCATAACAAACCTGTCTTATCTGTTCCCTTAGGATTATACACACACTACTGTGTATAATAACCAAGAAGCCCTTGTGCTCTTGTGTGCATGCTTAGTCGTGTCCAACTTTGCAATGATGTAGACTGTACCCTGCCAGGTTCCTCTGTCCATGGGATTTCCCAGGCAAGAATATTGGAGTGAGTTGCCATTTCCTTCTCCAAGGGATCTTCCCAACTGGGTTCGAACCCAGGTTGCCTGCATTGCAGGTCGATTCTTTATCATCTGAGCTACCAAGAAAGCCCCAATTCTTTTGTGCAGTTATCTAAATCTGTAAAAAATGAACTAAAGGGATCCAAGTAAAAATATCTGGCAGAATTCTAGATATGAATATCTGGATTGACCCGTTGAACAACTGAGACCATCCACCAAGTGTCTATATATCAAATAGTGTCCTTAACTGTTATTTATATTATTTCAAGGAGACTATTTTTTTTATGAAGAGTTTCTATTAGATTCAACAACTAATAATTTCTGTAGTGGATTTTTTTCCTATGTTCTAAAATTATTACAACAGCAACATATTTTGAAATGCTAATTAAGAATACGTAGTTCATTTCCCTACTTGACTCTTCTTCATTCTCTGTTGACTGCATTTCAAACTCATGTAGTTGCACAATATTGGGTGACAAAGAAAGAGAAGGATAACTTTTCATTTTAACAGTATAATTCATGCTGACTCCTAAAGATTATATCTAATTTTTCTCCTTCCCTCCTTGAACGAACTTCCCTAGTTTCTTCCTTCATTCCTTTCTTCCTCTTTCTTTTCTCCTTTCCTCTTATTCTTCTCTCCTCCTTTTCTTCATTCCAGGGACTTGCAAACTATCATCTTAATAACTAGCTATGGAATTTTGAGAACTGTTTTTGAAATGTACTAGGTGAAATAAGTCCATGTTTTATTATTAGAATTAGCTGATAATTGTGTGTATTCATTTGCATTCTTGACTTGTATTTGTTTACTTGTTTTGGTTCATGTTTAATAAAACATTGATATCCATACTCTTTCACAGTAGAAACAAAGTCACAGACCATCAACTTGAAAAATGTTACGAAGCATCTTATCAAATATTTGAGTTTTTATTTACTATGGAGCCCAGGGTTGGACTGTGGTTTGAGTAATGTCACAGGTCATCCAGTGGTAGAGCCTGGACCAGATTCCAGGTCATTTTGATGCTGAGCCTAATGCTCTTTCTCTACTCTCCTTCCCCCACATTAATTTTTTCCTTAAGTACTCTTGATTAAGTCAAAAATTATTAATCTTTTATTTCATCTTCTAAGGAGTCTTTCTATTTCCTTTGTTTATTTTAATTTCTCCTTTTGTCTTTACTTCACTGCAAAAACTTAGAAGGATACAAAGAAGGCCCCAGATCCTTCCATAACAAACCTGTCTTATCTGTTCCCTTAGGATTATACACACACTACTGTGTATAATAACCAAGAAGCCCTTGTGCTCTTGTGTGCATGCTTAGTCGTGTCCAACTTTGCAATGATGTAGACTGTACCCTGCCAGGTTCCTCTGTCCATGGGATTTCCCAGGCAAGAATATTGGAGTGAGTTGCCATTTCCTTCTCCAAGGGATCTTCCCAACTGGGTTCGAACCCAGGTTGCCTGCATTGCAGGTCGATTCTTTATCATCTGAGCTACCAAGAAAGCCCCAAACAAGAACTAATTTGTGTCCTAAGAATGTATATCCTCTCCAAAGCATTTTCTCAGCACTCACTGCATGTCAGACCCTGTACTAAGTTACATCTTCAGGCATTGTATCTTTTAATGGAATTTCTATAATGAACCTGTTAAAGAGATGCTAAGTCACTTCAGTCATGTCTGACTCTTTGTGACCCTATAGGCTGTAGCCTGTCAGGCACCTCTGTCCATGGTTTTCTCCAGACAAGAATATTGGAGTGGGTTGCCATCCCCTCCTCCAGGGGCTCTTCCTGACCCAGGGATTGAACATGCATGTCTTATGTTTCTGGCATTGGCATGTGGGTTGTTTACCACTAGCGCCACCTGGGAAGCCCTGAAGAGATGTTTTTATACCTGTTTTATAAATGTGGAAAACTGAATCTCAGAGAAGAAAAAACATTTAAATTTTACAGATAATGCATGATGGACCTAAAATCTGAGGGCAAACTGTCAGACTCAGTCAGCTTGATTTCTCCTCTCTGGAGTTTGGTGTGTGTGTGTGTGTGTGTGTGTGTGTGTGTGTATGTGTGTGTGTGTGTGTGTAGGTGTGTGTGTTCATGCATGTATGCCTGAATATGTGTGTGAATATGTGTATGAGTCCACATGTATATAATATTTATGTCTAGGATGCTTTCATATGTGCATCCATACATACACCTAAATAGCGTTAGGTTGAGGGAGATGTGATCTTGTCATTTCAAGAGATGTGGCTACTGATAAAAAAGAAAGTGCCTTTAAATAGTCCGAGCACCTCTCAACGCAAGTAGAGTAATGCCCATTTTCAGTCTTTTCCAGAGGAGGAATGGCCTCTCATTTCATTTTTTATAGGAACATCTATCCCTAGCCTGCAGTTTATGAAAAACGTTCTGTCAGTGGGCAGCAGCATGGGCTCACTATAATTAATCTCTTTCTTACCCTACACTTCTGAGAATGAGAAATGAAAGGATATTAAAGGGAGTGTAGTTACAACCCAAGAAGGGACCACATAAAATGTTACCTTTTAACTCAACACATTACTCCCTTCATGAGTCCTCATTCTGAGTTCCCATCTCAGCAGAGAAGGCAGGGTGTGTTGCTGGCTGAGACTCACTCTTCATGATTAAGTAGGGGTGTTAGCTAGCTAAAACTTTGTGCAAAGTTAAGATTTGTTCCAAATGTTTTTCCTTACCCAGTGTGTGTTACAGGTGAGATGAATAAAGGCAAAGAAAAAAGAGAGATTATTGGTGGAATTTAAAGGCATCAGAGTTATTGCCATGTAATAACTTAGAGTAACGTTAAGTCACTTAACCTTTCTGAGCTCAGTTCCCCTATTTGTGGCATAAGCATCATGACACATGTCTCCTGAGTTTGGGGGAAGTTAATAAGTTAGATATATGTGCTGCTTAACATAGGTGAGGTAGGGACATTAAATCCTTGTCATTTATGAAGGATCAGTCCCATGAAGGATGATATGAGATCAAATCACAGAAACAGCTAACCTCATCTGGAGCAACAAAGATAAGTTCCCAGAATAAGGACCATTTAAGTTGAGATGGAGATGAGTAAGTAGTGGGTTGGCAAGGTGATGGAACTCAGAGTAAGCACTGGGAAAATTTGAGGGTTTGCAGGTTCCACAGACAGAAAGATTTTAAGTGTAACTTTATAATAAATGTATAGGTCTCACTCTATCAAACATAAAACAAGAAAAATATTAATAAAACCAATCACAAGGGTTCTTTTCATAACCATTTGCAGTGGTTCCCTAGTGAGAAACTGAGGTCCTTAGTCCCATAGCCTGGGAGGAACTCATTGCTCACAAAGACCATTCAAGTGAGATTGGAAGGGGACCTACCCACAGTGAACCTTGAGGTGACTGTAGCCCCAGCCTGAAGCTTGATTGAAGACATAGGAAAGGTCTTGAACCAAAGGATCCCCGATAAACCACATCCATATTCTTGTTCCATAGAAGCTTTGGGAAAATTACTCACTGCTCTTTTTTAATTATTATTATTACTTTTACTTTACAATATTGTATTATTTTGCCATACATCAACATGAATCTGCCACTGGTATACACGTGTTCCCCATCCTGAAACCACCCCCCGCCTTCCCTCCCCGTACCATCCCACTGGGTCGTCCCAGTGCACCAGCCCCAAGCATCCAGTATCATGCATCGAACCTGGACTGGTGATTTGTTTCATATATGATGATATACATGTTTCAATGCCATTCTCCCCAATCATCCCACCCTTTCCCTCCCCCACAGAGTCCAAAAGACTGTGCTATACATCTGTGTCTCTTTTGCTGTCTCGCATACAGGGTTATCGTTACCATCTTTCTAAATCCCATATTTATGTGTTAGTATACTGTATTGGTGTTTTTCTTTCTGTCTTACTTCACTCTGTATAATAGGCTTCAGTTTCATCCACCTCATTAGAACTGATTCAGATATATTCTTTTTAATGGCTGTATAATACTCCATTGTGTATATGTACCACAGCTTTCTTATCCATTCATCTGCTGATGGACATCTAGGTCACTGCTCTTTTATGTTGTTGGCTGGACTGACTGAACTGAACCAAACTGAACTGAACTGAAGGAACACAGAAGTTAATGATTACTCTCTTCTTTTCTGAATAACTTTGAAGTATCCCATAATTAAAATATTTCAAAGAAAACAAAACTCTTGTTCACTGCAGTTCAGTCATTCAGTAATGTGCAACTCTTTGCAACCCCATGAATCACAGCATGCCAGGCCTCCCTGTCCATTACCGACTCCCAGAGTTCACTCAAACTCACGTGATGCCATCAGTGATGCCATCCATCCATCTCATCCTCTGTCGTCCCCTTCTCCTCCTGCCCCCAATCCCTCCCAGCATCAAAGTCTTTTCCAATGAGTCAGGTCTTCCCATTGAAGTGGCCAAAGTACTGGAGTTTCAGCTTTAGCATCATTCCTTCCAAAGAACACTCAGGGCTGATCTCCTTTAGAATGGACTCGTTGGATCTCCTTGCAGTCCAAGGGACTCTCAAGAGTCTTCTCCAACACCACAGTTCAAAAGCACCAATTCTTCGTCGCTCAGCTTTCTTCACAGTCCAATTCTTACAGCCATACATGACCACTGGAAAAACCATAGCTTTGACTAGACGGACCTTTGTTGGCAAAGCAATGTCTCTGCTTTTCAATATGCTGTTATGTAGGCCTTAATGGACTGTGGGAGAATCAGGAAATTTGCATAGGATTGATATTTTTTCTCTCAACTTACATTTCATATGCTTTTGTCTAGAAATAGCCTATCCTTATTGCTTTCATTTCTCCCAGGACATGTTGCTGGATATGTATTTTTTAAAAGAAGCTCTAAGAATATGCTTGATGGTAATATTTTCCCCTTAGAGAATAGTTCATATTAGAGTCCACTGTGGATGTGCACTGTGGATTCTTTTTTTCCATTTCCAGGTATGCATATGTGTTTGTGTGCATGCACGCATGTGTGTATGTGTAAACACACACACACACAGTTTATTCTTTTGGTATCTTTTCTTTTCTAATAGCGTGATCTGAGCTGAGTCCATAGGTACTAAGTTAATATGACTTTGCTTAGATCTTCTGCTTGTTAAGCATTGCCTTACTGAAACTTCACAATAATGCTCTGAAGACAGTACTGTTGTTAACTCCATTTTATAAATGTAGGAACTGGTGTGGTGAAATGAATTCACTTGCCTATGATATAAAAATTGATCTATCCAAAAAAGTGGTGAGTAGACTTTAACAAATAATTGTGCCATTTCCTCAAAAGGGCTTAGTTTTCCTAAAATAAGTTTGTTGTTTGTTTTCCATGCATAAAAATGTAGGATGAGCTCTCCTTTTTTAACTCCTTTCTGAAACAGGAAAGTGAAATGCCCGAGGGCATGACAGTGATCAGTTCAGGACACTCATCTGAAATGATGGGGAATAAATATAGGAAAAAACAGTGTATTTCAGTTCCAGTTAGAATAAGAGCAAGTGGATCAGTGTTTACCAAAAGAAACTTGTCTAGAATAGCACTTATATCCTAAACCCCAAAGGTATTACAAACTAAAACAGGAAACGAAAAGCTATTAAAATAAATGATCCAATAGTGTTCTTTAAACAACTCTCAGCACTTTGGCAAAAAGGAAACTTATACCCTCCCTTTCTTTTATATTCTCTAAGTTTAAGTTCATGTGTCTAATTTAATAGGTCAGCACTAAATTTAAGTAATGCCTGCTAAGTCCTAGACATTACTAAAAAGAGAGTAGAAGTTAAAAAGAAAAAGAATTTTCACTGTATTTTAAGCTTATACGTAACCTGCTGTTGGACCTAAAAGCAGTTGAAAATGTGGCTCTTGAAAAATATGGGTCAAGTATTACATTTCAATTATATGTGCTGGATAGAAATGATTAAGTCAGATTTCCAGAATTCTCTTTCCCATTTCCCCATGAACTTTAAAGGAGATATTGGACTTCTCAATCTTTTTTTTTCTTTCTTATGCTTCATGGAAGTATCTGTACAAAGGGCAAGGGGAGGAGGACAATAGTAAAGTAGAAAAAAAAAGTGTTTTCTTTTTCTAAAATTATTTTACTGCTACATAGAGTTAAAAATTCTATTTAAGTTTTATAGGGCTGGGGGCTTTTTAAATGGGTTTTAAGAAGACAAAGCAAAGGTTACTGTAGTAAGTGTTTTAAAAGTATGTGGATACACTCTTGCGTTTGTATCACACTTTATTTATTCATTTGTTGATGGATGGATGCTTAGGTTGTTTTCAGGTCTTGACTTTTGTGAATAGTGCTGTGTGAATACTGTGGTGCTAATATATCTTTATGACTGCGATTTCAATTATTTTGGATAAATACCCATAAGTGGATTGGTGGATCATAAGGTAGTTCTATTTCCAATTTTTAAAAACCTCCATATTGTTTCCCATAGTGGCTATACCAATTTGTATTTTCACTAACTGTGTATAAGGGTTCCAATTTCTCTACATCTTCACCAGCACTTACTATCTTTTGTTTGTTTTTGATGATAAACATTCTGATAGGTATAACATGAAATCTCATTGTGGTTTTGATTTACATTTTCTGAAAATGAGTTATTAACCCATAGGAATAAAATTTCCCTTATATAAGATTACTAAGTTCTAGACAACTGCTGTGTAACATTGTTCAGTTCAGTTCTGTTCAGTTGCTCAGTCGTGTCTGACTCTTTGTGACCCCATGAATCGCAGCACGCCAGGCCTCCCTATTCATCACCATCTCTCGGAGTTCACTCAGACTCATGTCCATCAAGTCCGTGATGCCATCCAGCCATCTCATCCTCTGTCGTCCCTTTCTCCTGCCCCCAATCCCTCCCAGCATCAGAGTCTTTTCCAGTGAGTCAACTCTTCGCATGAGGTGGCCAAAGTACTGGAGTTTCAGCTTTAGCGTCATTCCTTCCAAACAAATCCCAGGGTTGATCTCCTTCAGAATGGACTGGTTGGATCTCCTTGCAGTCCAAGGGACTCTCCAGAGTCTTCTCCAGCACCACAGCTAACAGTATTGTATGGTACAGATGAAAATTGATTAAGAAGGTTTATCTCATGAGAAATGTTCTCAACATAGTAAAAAAAAAAAAAAAAAAGAAAGAAAAGTACATGAAGAGATCTAAATCATTTTGTAGTTACTTTTATATGTCTGGAGTATGCATCTTTAGTTAAAGGTTGCATTAAAATGTTCCAGTCCTGAACCGCATGTGTCACAACTTTTACAAGCAATATCCAGTCTGTAGGAAGAGGTAAGCTACGTTTTTCTTCTGCATTCTTTCTTTCTCTGCTTACTTTTGCTGGCAGTAGGAAAGGTTGATTTAAATGCTTGCTTGGTGCAACAGAGAAGTCCTGAATATACTAAAAGTAAAATAAATAAATAAATAAATGTAAAGAGGGACTAACAATTTTGAAGAACTGGCTTCAGTTTTCAAAGTTGGATTTTGTTTTCTGCAATTCAGTTCCCAAATTAAGGTCTTCTTTCATCCTCTCAATTTTCTCTCTCTCTCTCTATGGGGGCTCAAAGCAGATTATTTCCTCAAATATCTTGTCTGATTTACTCTCAGATAGGCCCATTCACAAGCACCAGGACTTACTCAAGAAGTATTCAGTATATCTGCAGATTATTGACTTTCAAGCTTTTGTTTTTGACTAAGCTCTAAGTGGTTGTGGAAGAGTTCAGCAGAAGTGGTTGTGGCCCAGGAAGGAGGCAGGCACTGCACTTCACTAATATTGATTGAGAACAGAAAGTGCTGCTGTTAATTTACATCAGCACACATGTGTAGTTTTCATACCAGACTGAATGTTATTTTCATCATAAATTTTCCACTCATATGTGCTTTTTACGAATGTGGTTGGCTTAAGAATTCACATATTGACTGCTAAGCAGGATCCATTTACCCAAATGTGATCACAATGTAGTGTAGAACCAGATATAACAGTCAGGAATTGGAAAGGCTGTTTACAAAATTTAAAAAAAAAAGTGTTTCCCAGAACTTTAACTGACATGAAACTTCTCATTTAGAGACTTCTCTCTAAATAATTATTGGTAATTATATTATTCTCTATTATCTTGCAAAATTTGCTATAGACCTAAATGAGCTGAAACAGAATACCCTCACTTACTATGCATACATTTGTGTGTATGTGTATGTGTATGAGTGTGTTTGTGTCTGTGTGATTTGAGAAGATCTATCAAGTATTATGTCAGTGTGGGAATTGTTACTGCTACTAGAAGACCCAACTTTAAATCATTATAATCACACTGTCTATTGTTAGCCTCCCTTTGTAAGAGAATTTCTATTTACTAAAGCTCAATTTCTCTAAGTAGCTTTCTTAAGAATATAGCTAGATTGTGAAATACATTAGGCACATTATAATGCATCAAGCAGAAACTGTATTGAAATAGTACATAGATCATCTCTAAGCCTTAAGCTGCCTTGCTAGTGTTAAAAAAAAAAAGTCTTCTGTTTTTCTCAAGACAAGACAGTTTACTTTTCTTTGGCAGAATAAACTGATTTGTTAAAGAAAAATAGACATCATGCTGTGGGCTGTGTGAACGATTCTTCCTAAATATACAAATACCTGGTGTTGGTGACATGCTGGTACCTTTTAGATTGCTAATGTTCTGCAGTGCACAGCTTTCACAGTGTATACAATCATTCAGTGATTTGGTGAGTGGTTGTGGAGAGCTCATGAGAAGGCCTTTCTGTTTCTACTGTCCTTAGTCCTGCCACTTGAGATTTGGGAGTTCTTGAAAATTTGAGGTAGCGTGGGTGACATGAGTGATGTTCAGATATTGTCACCAAGCTGAGGTAGAGTTCCTGGAGGTTACAGAAGCGTCTGCAGAATGTACTGGAATATTGCTACAGGTATAAAACACTTCAGGCTACATCAGATATCATCTTATATTGAATCCAAATTTAGCAAATTCAATCAAGCTTTAAGGTTTTAATACTCGTGAAAGGTTTAACTTGAAAAAATAATTAATCCAATAATTTAGTTTCCTTATTACAGTTGGGTTAAAGTGCTCCTTTTTAGGACATCCCAGGTGGCACCAGTGGTAAAGAACTCCCCATATTGGGAAAGGAATATGTCAAGGTTGTATATTGTCACCCTGCTTATTTAACTTGTATGCAGAGTTTATCATGTGAAATGCTGGGCTGCATGAAGCACAAGCTGGAATCAAGATTGCTGGGGGAAATAGCAATAACCTCAGATATGCAGATGACACCACCCTAATGGCAGAACATGAAGAAGAACTAAAGAGCTTCTTGATGAAAGTGAAAGAGAAGAGTGAAAAAAACTCAACATTCCAAAACTAAGATTATAGCATCTGGTTCCATCACTTCATGGCAAATACATGGGGAAACAATGGAAACAGGACAGACTATTATTTTGGGCTCCAAAACCACTGCAGATGGTGACTGCAGCCATGAAATTAAAAGACACTTGCTCCTTGGAAGAAAAACTATGACCAACCTGGTCAGCATATTAAAAAGCAGAGACATTACTTTGCCAAAAAAGGTCCATGTAGTCAAAGCTATGGTTTTCCCAGTAGTCATGTATGGATCTGAGACTTGGACTGCAAAGAAAGCTGAACATCGAAGAATTGATGCTTTTGAACTGAAATATTGGAAAAGACTCTTGGAGAGTCTTTTGGATGAGTTGGAGAGTCCCTTGGATTGCAAGGAAATACAGCCAGTCCATCCTAAAGGAAATCAGTCCTGAACATTCATTGAAAGGACTGATGCTGAAGCTGAAGCTCCAATACTTTGGCCACTTGATGCAAAAAAGTGACTCATTGGAGAAGACACTAATGCTGGGAAAGATTGAAGGCGGGAGGAGAAGAGGATGACAGAGGATGAGATGGTTGGATGGCATCACAGACTCGGTGGACATGAGTCTGAGTAAGCTCCAGGATGGACATGGAAGCCTGGCATGCTTCAGTCCATGGGGTTGCAAAGAGTCGGACACAACTAAGCAGCTGAACTGAACAATACAGGAGAGGAGATGCAAGAAATGTAGTTCTGATCTCTGGGTCGGAAAGATGCCTAGGAGCAGGAAATGGCAACCCACTCTAATATTCTTGCCTGTAAAATTCCATGGGCAGAGAAGCCTGTTGGGCTACAGTCCATAGGGCTGCAAAGAGTCAGACATGACTGAGCAACTGAGCACACACAGCCCCTTTTAAATGCTAACAGCAGAGTATCTGACAAGTTTCCACATGAATGGAGATTGATAACCTTCTCTCTCCTCTGAGGCGACGTCAAAATATTGGCATTTGACTTAGCCAGGAGCTCCAGTCCCACCATAGGAAGAAACCCAAAAGCTAAAATTAACTGTAATTGTTCCCTGGGGCTGTCCAGAAAAAATACTTTTCTTCTTTTGGGGGACATGTTGTAGGATTGTACTAGAAATCAGGTGTAGCCATTCAACTTATTTGCCCAGTGAAATGGAAATAGAAGTAATGTATGCTGGAGAAAGCCCTGCATCTTAGGCCTCCCTTGAGGTTGACCTCAAGCAGAGCTTCTAGATAGTGCATAGATGGTGAAGGATGAATGAGTGTTTAAGCCACTGAGATCTGAGTGGCTTCTCAAATGTCAGTGTTCTTCAGAATCACCCAGGGGGCTTTTTGAGCAGATTGCTGAGCCCTCCTTCAGAGTTTCTGATTCACCTGGTTGGTATGGGATATGAGGATCTCTGATAAGCTACAAGGTGATGCCTGTGCAGTGAGTCCAGAATCCACATCTTGAAAATTACTGCTTTACATTTTCCTGACCTAGACAGAGAGGGAGAGATTCAGGAAGATGGAGGGTGGGGAAAGGAGTAAGGGCAGAGAGGATGCACTGATTTACTTAACCAAACGTCAGTAATGAAGATGGATTGGTTTTTTATATAGTAGATGTTGTATTTTTTTAATAACAACCCTAAGAACTATGTTGCACTAATGTCATCCATTTTACAGATGGAAAACCCCAGACTTGTAAAACCTAAACTATTTCCCATGCTCTTTTTGATAGTAATTGTCAGAATTGTGGAATCTAAGTCTAAGGCTGTGTGATATGAAAGATTGTGGTGTGATTATTCTATTTTCTATGGTTCAGACTATTAAGGTGATGTTTAATCACTGAAGTGATGCTAGTTATCACAGTACTTACTTTGAACATAGCCTCATTTAGTAAGATTATATTGAATTACTTCTATTTCAAAATAATTATATTTCAATATAATTGGACTCTTTCTAGAGGCCATGAAGATGAATATACTTAAAAGATGTTTTCATGAAATTTGTAGTGTGTTAGAGTCTAAAGGAAGGCAGATTATAACTGTTATACAACGAGAATAAGCAAAGGGGGGCTTCCCTGGTGTCTCAGATGGTAAAAAATCTGCCTGCTAACTAAGCAGCTGAACTGAACAATACAGGAGAGGAATGCAAGAAATGTAGTTCTGATCTCTGGGTCAGAAAGATGCCTAGGAGCAGGAAATGGCAACCCACTCTAATATTCTTGCCTGTAAAATTCCATGGGCAGAGAAGCCTGTTGGGCTACAGTCCATAGGGCTGCAAAGAGTCAGACATGACTGAGCAACTGAGCACACACAGCCCCTTTTAAATGCTAACAGCAGAGTATCTGACAAGTTTCCACATGAATGGAGATTGATAACCTTCTCTCTCCTCTGAGGCGACGTCAAAATATTGGCATTTGACTTAGCCAGGAGCTCCAGTCCCACCATAGGAAGAAACCCAAAAGCTAAAATTAACTGTAATTGTTCCCTGGGGCTGTCCAGAAAAAATACTTTTCTTCTTTTGGGGGACATGTTGTAGGATTGTACTAGAAATCAGGTGTAGCCATTCAACTTATTTGCCCAGTGAAATGGAAATAGAAGTAATGTATGCTGGAGAAAGCCCTGCATCTTAGGCCTCCCTTGAGGTTGACCTCAAGCAGAGCTTCTAGATAATGCATAGATGGTGAAGGATGAATGAGTGTTTAAGCCACTGAGATCTGAGTGGCTTCTCAAATGTCAGTGTTCTTCAGAATCACCCAGGGGGCTTTTTGAGCAGATTGCTGAGCCCTCCTTCAGAGTTTCTGATTCACCTGGTTGGTATGGGATATGAGGATCTCTGATAAGCTACAAGGTGATGCCTGTGCAGTGAGTCCAGAATCCACATCTTGAAAATTACTGCTTTACATTTTCCTGACCTAGACAGAGAGGGAGAGATTCAGGAAGATGGAGGGTGGGGAAAGGAGTAAGGGCAGAGAGGATGCACTGATTTACTTAACCAAACGTCAGTAATGAAGATGGATTGGTTTTTTATATAATAGATGTTGTATTTTTTTAATAACAACCCTAAGAACTATGTTGCACTAATGTCATCCATTTTACAGATGGAAAACCCCAGACTTGTAAAACCTAAACTATTTCCCATGCTCTTTTTGATAGTAATTGTCAGAATTGTGGAATCTAAGTCTAAGGCTGTGTGATATGAAAGATTGTGGTGTGATTATTCTATTTTCTATGGTTCAGACTATTAAGGTGATGTTTAATCACTGAAGTGATGCTAGTTATCACAGTACTTACTTTGAACATAGCCTCATTTAGTAAGATTATATTGAATTACTTCTATTTCAAAATAATTATATTTCAATATAATTGGACTCTTTCTAGAGGCCATGAAGATGAATATACTTAAAAGATGTTTTCATGAAATTTGTAGTGTGTTAGAGTCTAAAGGAAGGCAGATTATAACTGTTATACAACGAGAATAAGCAAAGGGGGGCTTCCCTGGTGTCTCAGATGGTAAAAAATCTGCCTGCAATGTGAGAGACTGGGTTCGATTCCTGAGTTGTGAAGATCCTCTGAGAAAGGAACTGACAACCCACTCCAGTATTCTTTCCTGGAGAATCCCATGGAAGAGCTTGGCAGACCACTGTGTCGGAAGGAGTCAGACACAACTGAATGACTAGATGATGACTGGGAGTCTAGAGGAGGGAGGGAGTCCTTTTAGAGAGTGGAAGAGATCTTGTGAGCTGGACTATGCCTTGTGGATTCTGCAGAAAATTAAAAAGGAAACAGTATGCTTTGAATTGTGTTATTGTTTTGCTCAGTTGCTCAGTCGTGTCTAACTCTTTGTGACCCATGAACTGGAAGGCTCCTCTGTCTATGGGACTGTTTGGGCAAGCATACTGGAGTGGGTTGCTGTTTCCTACTCCAGGGGATCTTTGATACTCAGGGATCAAACCAGCGTCTCCTGCATTTCAGGTGAATTTACCACTGTGTCACCTAGGAAGCTCACACTTGGAATACTGAGCTATAATTAACCACTGAGAAAATCAGTTTGATTCATACCTTTTTTAATTTAAAAATATCCTTGGGATACTCTAAATGCTTCTAAAGGTTAACTGATGCATTGAATATATGATAAGGATTAATTGAGGTGGTGGTAGAGGAATGATGAGGAATTTAAACTGCTATGTAAATTATTTACTACATCACTTTCCCGTGAGACAACTAAATCCAGTGGCAGTTAACAGTACCAAATTCCAAATGATATTTGTAAGTAAATTGTTTAAATCCTCATTCTAATTGTTTTTTTTAATCTGAAATTGTGATAGCTAATGATTCTAGAGGGTGCATATAGATGAAATGATCTGTATAGACTGTGATTTAAAGCATGTTTGACCCCCTAGTAGGCCTGAATACTAGAGCAGTACCCTCATTTTACTGGGCAAGACAATTAGGTTCAATGAGGGAAAGGAATTTGCTATTTGTTAAAGGCTAGTGGCCCAGCCAGTCTGACTCCAGGTTCAGTGTTCTTTAAACTTAGTCACTCTAAGCAGGAAACAAATTGAGATTTCTCTTCAGGAAGGATTTCCTAGCATCTTGTGCCTTCCATAAAATAGCTGGTCTTTGTTAAAAAGCTAACATTTTCCAGAAATAAATGGAGCTGTTTTTGTGATCCTTTATTCATGCAAATATGTCACAGTGATGTCAATGTGTAAACTGCCTCATAAATTTGATTGGGTTTTGAATCTCTCTTTATAGTGATCACTTGCTTGGGAAATGTCCAAAGTGTTGATTTGAAACTGCCAGTAAAGCCACTAGTTGACATCTATAAAGACATTACTTTGAGGTGCCTGGATTATTGGCTTTTTCTTTTCCTCGTATCTTTTCCACAGTATCCCTCCCTTTGCTTCACCAACACTGCAGTGATTCTAGGCTATGTGAAAGCAGGTGGATTTCACTAAACAGTCTGACCACCAACCCCAGAGTGGTCTCTGCAGGCCCCAGGAACAAATGCAGTGGGCTCTGCATTAAGACTGCCTAGACCAGGATCTGGAACTCCTACTAGGGGAGAAGCATCAGGGAATTATTTCTGTTTGAGGAAATTAAGAACAAGGGTGGACCTTGGAGTCAGGCAGTCAGAGGAACCTTTCTTTAAAATGATCATTTCTACTTAATAGCAGGGGGCATCCTTGAATGAGTGTCTTAATTTTCCTATTGCAGGGGAGGATTAGGGGAGATGGGGATGGGAGAGACAGATGCAGAAGACCTGGAATATGGCAGGGATTCCAAGAAGATTGGATGCTCCAAAGTTATATTTGATAACATAAGATTAGAAGGAATGATAGAATTGATGTGGATATTCTGGTGGAGTAGAAGTGGATAAGAAAGTTGGCCATTTCCAGACAAGCATTCCATTAATGGGACTTCTGAGGTGGCTCAGTTGTGAAGGAATCTGCCTATCAATGCAGGAGATACAGGAGATGCTGGTTCAATCCCTGGGTTGTTGGAAAAATCCTCTGGTGAAGGAAATGGAAACCCACTCCAGTATTCTTGCCTGGAGAATCCCATGGGTAGAGGAGCCTGGCGGGCTACAGTCCCTAGGTTAGCAAAGAGTCAGATATGCTTGAGCAAATTAATATACAGCATGTATTCCATTAAAGTCTCTGCAGGAATTCTCTTTCTGAACCGTGTTCACTGAATCTCTCCCAGTCACCAAGGTTTCCACTCGTGTGTGTGCTCTCTGTTATCCTATAGCATCCAGGGTGAGGTTTGAGAGTAATACCCCACAGAGGGAAGAGCAGCCTTCCAAAGCAAGTAAAGCGCTTGTGTGTATATTAATACAGAAATATTAACTGTGAAACTTAGCTATGTGTGTCTTTATTGCAGTCAGAATCTATAGTAAAATGAAGTTAGGTCTTAAGTCTTTGACTTTCCTAACAGGCAGTTGGTTTGTGTGTAATATTAATGGAAAGAAATTTGCCAGTCCTGGAAAAGAATTCTGGTTACTTTGGTTTGTATGATGAAAACCTATTATTTATAGATTATTCATCAGATATCAAAGTCATATCTTCTAAAGAGTCTTTGAAGTACAAGGGAATTTCTTTAGAGGTGTGTTGATTCTTAATATTTTCTAATTTTCACTTAAATAAAATGAAGTTAGGTCTTAAGTCTTTGACTTTCCTAACAGGCAGTTGGTTTGTGTGTAATATTAATGGAAAGAAATTTGCCAGTCCTGGAAAAGAATTCTGGTTACTTTGGTTTGTATGATGAAAACCTATTATTTATAGATTATTCATCAGATATCAAAGTCATATCTTCTAAAGAGTCTTTGAAGTACAAGGGAATTTCTTTAGAGGTGTGTTGATTCTTAATATTTTCTAATTTTCACTTAAAATTATTTCTTTATATTTACCTTACAATATTATATTGCTTTTGCCATATATCATCATGAATCCACAATGGGTGTACACGTGTTCCCAATCCTGAAACCCCCTCCCACCTCCCTCCCCGTAGCCTCCCTCTGGGTCATCCTGGTGCACAGGCCCAAGCATCTGTATCATGCATCAAACCTGGACTGGCAATTAGTTTCTTATATGATATTATACATGTTTCAATGCCATTCTCCGAAATCATCCCACCCTCTCCCTTTCCCACAGAGTCCAAAAGACTGTTTATACATCTGTGTCTCTTTTGCTATCTCACATACAGGGTTATCATTATCATCTTTTCTAAATTCTGTATATATATGTGTTAGGATACTGTATTGGTGTTTTTCTTTCTGGCTTACTTCACTATGTATAATCAGCTCCAGTTTCATCCACCACATTAGAACTGATTCAGATGTATTCTTTTTAATGGCTGGGTAATACTCCATTGTGTATATGTACCACAGCTTTCTTATCCATTCATCTGCTGATGGGCATCTAGATTGCTTCCATGTCCTGGCTATTATAAACACTGCTGTGATGAAAATTGGGGTACAAGTGTCTCTTTCAATTCTGGTTTCCTTGATGTGTATGCCCAGCAGTGAGATTGCTGGGTTATAAGGCAATTCTTTTTGCAATTTTTTAAGGAATCTCCACATTGTTCTTCATAGGGGTTGTACTAGTTTGCATTCCCACCAACAGTGTAAGAGGGTTCCCTTTTCTCCACATCCTCTCCAGCATTTATTGCTTGTAGATTTTTGGATCGCAGCCATTCTGACTGGTGTGAAGTGGTACCTCATTGTGGTCTTGATTTGCATTTCTCTGATAATGAGTGATGTTGAGCATCTTTTCATGTGTTTGTTAGCCATCCGTATGTCTTCTTTGGAGAAATGCCTGTTTAGATCTTTGGCCCATTTTTTGATTGGATCATTTGTTTTTCTGGAGTTGAGGTGCATAAGTTGCTTGTATATCTTTGAGATTAGTTGTTTGTCAGTTGCTTCATTTGCTATTGTTTTCTCCCATTCAGAAGGCTGTCTTTTCACCTTACTTATAGTTTCCTTTGTTGTGCAGAAGCTTTTAATTTTAATTAGGTCCCATTTGTTTATTTTTGCTTTTATTTCCAGTATTCTGGGAGGTGGATCATAGAGGATCCTGCTGTGATTTATGTCGGAGTGTGTTTTGCCTACGTTGTCCTCAAGGAGTTTTATAGTTTCTGGTCTTACGTTTAGATCTTTAATGCATTTTGAGTTTATTTTTGTGTGTGGTGTTAGAAAGTGATCTAGTTTCATTCTTTTACAAGTGGTTAACCAGTTTTCCCAGCACCACTTGTTAAAGAGATTGTCTTTACTCCACTGTATATTATTGCCTCCTTTGTCAAAGATAAGTTGTCCATAGGTGTGTGGATTTATCTCTGGGCTTTCCATTTTGTTCCTTTAATCTATATTTCTGTCTTTGTGCCAGTACTATACTGTCTTGATGACTGTGGCTTTGTAGTAGAGCCTGAAGTCAGGCAGGTTGATTCCTCCAGTTCTATTCTTCTTTTTCAAGATTGCTTTGGCTATTCGAGGTATTTTGTGTTTCCATACAAATCTTGAAATTATTTGTTCTAGTTCTGTGAAAAATACCGCTGGTAGCTTGATAGGGATTGCATTGAATCTGTAGATTGCTTTGGGTAGTATATTCATTTTCACTATATTGATTTTTCTGATCCGTGAACATGGTATATTTCTCCATCCATTAGTGTCCTCTTGGATTTCTTTCATCAGTCTTTTATAGTTTTCTATATGTAGGTCTTTAGTTTCTTTAGGTAGATATATTCCTAAGTATTTTATTCTCTTCGTTGCAATGGTGAATGGAATTGTTTCCTTAATTTCTTTTTCAACTCTCTCATTATTAGTGTACAGGAATGCAAGGGATTTCTGTGTTGATTTTATATCCCGCAACTTTACTATTTTCATTGATTAGCTCTAATAATTTTCTGGTGGAGTCTTTAGCGTTTTCTATGTAGAGGATCATGTCATCTGCAAACAGTCAGAGTTTTACTTCTTCTTTTCCAATTTGGATTCCTTTTATTTCTTTTTCTGCTCTGATTGCTGTGGCAAAAACTTTTAGAACTATGTTGAATAGTAGTGGTGAAAGTGGGCACCCTTGTCTTGTTCCTGACTTCAGGGGAAATGCTTTCAATTTTTCACCATTGAGGATAATGTTTGCTGTGGGTTTGTCATATATAGCTTTTATTATGTCAAGGTATGTTCCTTCTATTCCTGCTTTCTGGACAGTTTTTATCATGAATGGATGTTGAATTTTGTCAAAGGCCTTCTCTGCATCTATTGAGATAATCATATGGCTTTTATATTTCAATTTGTTAATATGGTGAATTACATGATTGATTTGTGGATATTGAAGAATCCAAACTCATTCTATTAGGCCATCATCACCCTAATACCAAAACCTAACAAAGATGCCACAAGAAAAGAAAACTAAAGCCCAATATCACTGATTAACATAGATGCAAAAATCCTCAACAAAATTCTAGCAATCAGAATCCAGCAACACATTAAAAAGATCATACACCATGACCAAGTGGGCTTTATCTCAAGGATGCAAGGATTCTTCAAATATATGTATTTCTTTTACCAGTTTGTTACCTTGAAATCCCAGCTTTCTGATAGAATCAAGAAAAGTTGTGAGCCTGCACAGATTATCATCGTTGAGAAACATGTTCTGCTAATTTACCCTTTATAAAATGACATCTCTCTGCTTTAATTTGCAAATCTCTGATTACTAGTGACAATGAAATTGTTTTGTATTTATTTAAATAGCTAGTATTCCCACTCAAATGTTTCTGCAGAAGAAGCATCATAAGGACATTTAAAGTAAGAATGAACTAATGAACAAGACCGTACAGGTAACATGTCAGCAGTTATTTAAACACAGGCTAAACAACCACCTGGTGGAATATGTCAAAGACAAAGAATAATTTTTTCCCATTTATTTATTTATTTTTCATCACATTATTAGCTTAGCTATGTGATGAAAAATAAATCATCACATCCTTAACTTACCAGATCTTAGTCCCCTGATCAGGGATTAAACCTGGGCTTCAGCAGTGAAAGCACAGAATTCTGACCACTAGGCCACCAAGGGACTCTCAAAAGAGTAATATTCAGAATAAAGAGCATTCAAGTTTCTGTGAATCCTGACAGTGTAGTTGTGAACAAAAGACTACATAGAAATGAACTATATCTCAAAGTGCTAAGTTCAGAGTGGACATGTTTTTGAGGAATTTTTATTCTCTTTTTATGTTTCCTGTTTCCTCATTTTCACTCTACTGTTTATATTCCCTCTCAGGAGCAAGACATTTGTATCATTTATCTAATAGACTCTTTCATATTAGTACCTACTACAACATGCCGTTTAAGCCTAAAATTTGCTGTCTCTCTTCTCCATTGTCTTAAGACCTTATCTTTTTCTTTCCAAAGGACTGAACAAAAGACTACATAGAAATGAACTATATCTCAAAGTGCTAAGTTCAGAGTGGACATGTTTTTGAGGAATTTTTATTCTCTTTTTATGTTTCCTGTTTCCTCATTTTCACTCTACTGTTTATATTCCCTCTCAGGAGCAAGACATTTGTATCATTTATCTAATAGACTCTTTCATATTAGTACCTACTACAACATGCCGTTTAAGCCTAAAATTTGCTGTCTCTCTTCTCCATTGTCTTAAGACCTTATCTTTTTCTTTCCAAAGGACATTTCTCATCAATAAGTTGAAATTCATTATGTTTTTAAAATGAAGTAGCTAAAAGTAGTTGAGAAGGCAATGGCACCCCACTCCAGTACTCTTGCCTGGAAAAATCCCATGGATGGAGGAGCCTGGTAGGCTCCATGGGGTTGCTAAGAGTCGGACATGACTGAGCGACTTCACATTCATTTTTCACTTTCATGCATTGGAGAAGGAAATGGCAATCCACTCCAGTGTTCTTGCCTGGAGAATCCTAGGGATGGGGGAGCCTGGAGGGCTGCCGGCTATGGGGTCACACAGAGTCGGACACAACTGAAGCGACTTAGCAGCAGCAGCAGCTGAAAGTAGTGTCAAGGATAAAGGAACTGTTGTGTATAAGAGGTAACAATTTAGCAAATTCTGATTTAAAAGACTGCATTATATTGCATAAAAATTCTCAAGTTTTGGTTGTTTCTAGGAAGCTTTGGGAACCCACAATTAGAAAATCCTTTTTGTTGTTGTTGTTGTTTTGGTTTTTGTTGAAGAATATGATTCAGAGACTTGATGTTGTTAACATAAGGGTAAATACCCCTGGCAATATTCCAGGAGTCTGTCACTCCATCAGAAGCCAAAATAATGGCAGGCACCATCCCTAAAGATTCATTTTAGGAAAATAATTGCATAATACTTATAACTGTTTCCTCCTGCATTATAAATGCCAGCATCTGGAGAAGAGGAGAGTCTTTCTTGGTTCTCATTTTGAGGAAAAAATTGATCTTTCTGTTAAGAATTTGTGGTCGCCCGCCTCGCCGATAAGGAGAACGCCACAGACAGGATTCTTCTGACACGCAGTTTATTGTTACAGCTCTTTTAGGAAGTGGTGAGGGCCCCGATGCAGGGAAAGCGGTTGCTTATATAGCCCAGAGGGGAGGCGTGTCAACCTCTGATTGGCTCATAACAGAACACTGCCAGAATCCCTGATTAGCATATCCGTGTCAACCTCTGATTGGCTCATAACAGAACACTGCCAGAATCCCTGATTAGCATATCCGTTTGACGCCAAGAGACGCATCTTGGGCATGCGTCTTTTTTAGCCTACATATTTGGGAAGAACCAGGAAGCAGGAAACCGGCACCATCCTGCAATGGCGGCTGCGGCTCCCGACAAGAATTTATTTTGGAAATCTCTTAGGGCTGTTTTAGTCTAGTCAGAAATCAGTACGGCTTATAAATCTGTCTTCCTACCTCTGAAATGTTTTAAGATTAAACATCTAAAATCATCAAAAGATCTGCAGTTAGGGGGTTGACAGAGCTGAATTCTGATCCTAGTTTTATCACTCTTCCAGTTTTTGTACTGGAAAAATTTTTCCATGTCTGTGGGCATCAGGTTCCTCAACCACAAAATGACAGAAACAGAACTGAACAGTCACGAGGATAACTGTGAGGGTAACTATACAATCTATGGGACAGCAATCTTTCCTGCCTTTAAAATTGTAAAATAAAACAATATCATCCTTTGCACAAGAAGATATTTCTAAACTTGTGGGGACAATATATGCCTGTGCTACACCTAAATGTCTTCAGTTCAGTTCAGTTCAGTTGCTGAGTTGTATCCGAATCTTTTAACCCCATGAATCACAGCACACCAGTCCTCCCTGTCCATCACCAACTCCCAGAGTTCAATCAAACTCATGTCCACTGAGTCAGTGATGCCAACCAGCCATCTCATCCTCTGTCATCCCCTTCTACTCCTGATCCCAATCCCTCCCAGCATAAGGTGTTTTTCCAATGAGTCAACTTTTCGGATGAGGTGGCCAAAGTATTGGAATTTCAGCTTTAACATCATTCCTTCCAAAGAACACCTAGGGCTGATCTCCTTTAGAATGAACTGATTGGATCTCCTTGCAGTCCAAGGGACTCTCCAGAGTCTTCTCCAACACCACAGTTCAAAAGCATCAATTCTTCGGTGCTCAGCCTTCTTCACAGTCCAACTCTCACATCCATACATGACCACTGGAAAAACCATAGCCTTGACTAGTCGGACCTTTGTTGGCAAAGTAATGTCTCTGCTTTTGAATATTCTGTCTAGATTGGTCATAACTTTCCTTCCAAGGAGTAAGTGTCTTTAATTTCATGGCTACAATCACCATCTGCAGTGATTTTGGAGCCCCCAAAAATAAAGTCTGACACTGTTTCCACTGTTTCCCCATCTATATCCCATGAAGTGATGGGATTACATGACCACTGGAAAAACCATAGCCTTGACTAGTCGGACCTTTGTTGGCAAAGTAATGTCTCTGCTTTTGAATATTCTGTCTAGATTGGTCATAACTTTCCTTCCAAGGAGTAAGTGTCTTTAATTTCATGGCTACAATCACCATCTGCAGTGATTTTGGAGCCCCCAAAAATAAAGTCTGACACTGTTTCCACTGTTTCCCCATCTATATCCCATGAAGTGATGGGACCAGATCCATGATCTTCTTTTTCTGAATGTTGAGCTTTAAGCCAACTTTTTCACTCTCCTCTTTCACTTGCATCAAGAGGCTTTTTAGTTCCTCTTCATTTTCTGCCATAAGGGTGGTGTCTTCTGCCTATCTAAAGTTACTGATATTTCTCCCAGCATTCTTGATTCCAGCCTGTGCTTCTTCCAGCCCAATGTTTCTCATGATGTACTCTGCATATAAGTTAAATAAGCAGGGTGACAATATACAGCCTTGACCTACTCTTTTTCCTATTTGGAACCAGTCTGTTTTTCCATGTCCAGTTCTAACTGGTGCTTCCTGACCTGCATATAGGTTTATCAAGAGGTCAGGTGGTGTGGAATTCGCATCTCTCTTAGAATTTTTGCAGTTTATTATGATCCACATAGTCAAAGACTTTGGCATAGTCAATAAAGCAGAAATATATGGTTTTCTGTAACTCTCTTGCTTTTTTGATGATCCAGCAGATGTTGGCAATTTGATCTCTGGTTCCTCTGCCTTTTATAAAACCAACTTGAACACTTGGGTGTTGGATATAGCATTTAAGGAACAGGAATCATATATATTTAAAGTAGCCCCAATTCAAGCTCCTTTACCATTTTAAGTAATTGTATTGGCAGTCAAGACTTCAGTGGATGTGAGAATGGTTGGTAGCTGATATTGCTGTGATCAAGAAATGTCAAATCAAATAGGATAGTAGTTAATCATAGGGGTTCTGTAGTCAGTGATCTGATTTAGAAGTCTAGATTCTCTCCTATTAGTCACATGAACTTTGGCAACTTATTAACCTACTGAGACTTACATTTCTCACCTGTGATTTTATGACTATACTAAACTGACCTACTGAAGTAACTGAGAATATGAAATGAAACCTTCTGTGTAAATTATGATACTTGTACATAATTTTAGCTATTGTTTTAACCCATCCAAACATGTTTAACTGAGTTAGGAGCTGTAAAGTAGTGTATCAAAGTATTTTTCCTACTTGATTTTCCTTTTAAGAGTAAAATGACTCCAGTTTTATACTTTTATCTTTGTCCTATTAGGTTTTGTTTTTTAGAAATACTTTACTTCACATAATATTTCCCCTGTGAGAAATTTAGGGACCTAGGAAAGTGTTCTTACTGATTATTTGCTTTCTATTCTGTTGAATCAGGGACCTCGGTAGCCTATTCAGATCTATTAGGTTGTCAAACCCAGAGCTCTCATTTATTTATTCTTGAGATGGTTATTGAGCACTTACTGTGTTTTGTAAACTTCTTGTTGCAGTAACGAATAGTGAGAATATTAGGGAATCTAACTTTCCTCTAGCCTTGGTGAATGAAAGTCTGTGCCTACCTGAATTCATCACTATGAGTGCCAGAATTCAGGTTCTCAGGATCTGAAAAACTCTCCCAGAGCTTTTCACTTTTCCTTCTTTTTGGATCTTCCCTCTCTTTTAAGTTTAGATCTCTAATCTGCATCACTCTTTGCATTTCTTTTACTCTCTCCGTGAAAGAAATGTTGCAAAACATGAATTAAAAAAAATATGATACTATTTAGTATGCTAATAAATTCTCCTTGGGTTTGCCAGATACTCTCAGTGGGTCTGAAAAATTTATATGGAATTCAGGCAACATAAAGACTGCAAGTGGAAGGAGAAGGGGATGACAGAGGATGAAATGGTTGGATGACATCACTGACTCAATGGATATGAGTCTGGGTAAGGTCTGGGAGTTGGTGATGGACACAGAAGGCTGGCATGCTGCAGTCCATGGGGAAACAGAATTGGACACGACTAAGATGTGCCACGACTAAGATCAATGCAACTGGTCCCATCACTTCATGGCAAATAGATGGGGAAACAGTGACAGACTTTATTTTCTTGGGCTCCAAAATCACTGAAGATGGTGACTGCAGGCATGAAATTAAAAGATGCCTGCTCCTTGGAAGAAAAGCTATGATCAACCTAGACAGCATATTAAAAAGCAGAGACATTACTTTGCTGACAAATGTCCATATTGTCAAAGCTATGGTTTTTCCAGTAGTCATGTATCATTGTGAGATTGGACTATAAAGAAAGCTGAGCACCAAAGAACTGATGCTTTTGAACTGTGGTGTTGGAAAAGACTCTCAAGAGTCCTTTGGATGGCAAGGAGATCAAACCAGTCAATCCTAAATGAAGTCAGTCCTGATATTCATTGGAGGGACTGAGGCTGAAGCTGAAGCTTCAATCCTTTGGCCACCTGATGTGAAGACCGACTCACTGGAAAAGACCTTGATGTTGGAAAATATTGAAGGCAGGAGGAGAAGGGGATGACAGAGGATTAGATGGTTGAATGGCATCACCGACTCGATGGATGATTTGAGCAAGCTCCAGGAGTTGGTGATGGACAAGGAAGCCTGTCTTGCTACCTTCCATGGGTTGCAAAAAGTTGGACACAGCTGACCAACTGAACTGAATTGAAGTGACATTTCATGCAAAGATGGGCACAATAAAGGACAGAAACGATGTGGACATAACATAAACAGAAGATATTAAGAAGAGGTGGCAAGAATACACAGAAGAACTATTCAAAAAGGATCTTAATGACCTAGATAAGAAAGATGGTGTGATCACTCACCTAGAGCCAGCTCTCCTGGAGTGTGAAGTCAAGTGGGCCTTAGGAAGCATCATTACAAACAAAGCTAGTGGAGGTGATGGAATTCCACCAGAACTCTTTCAAATCTGAGAAGACGATGCTGTGTAAGTGCTGCACTGAATATGCTAGAAAATTTGGAAAATTCAGCAGTGGCCACAGGACTGGAAAATGTCAGTTTTCATTCCATTCCCAAGGAAAGGCAATGCTAAAGAATGTTCAAATTACCATGCAATTGCACTCAGCTCATACACTCTAGTAAATTAATGTTCAGAATTCTCCAAGCTAGGTTTCAACAGTACATGAACTGAGAAAGTCCAGATATTCAAACTGGATTTAGAAAAGGTAGAGGAACCAGATATCAAATTGACAGTATCTGCTTTATGGATCATAGAAAAACAAGAGAATACCAGAGAAACATCTACTTCTGCTTCATTGACTAGGCTAAACCTTTGACTGTGTGCATCACAACAAACTGTGGAAAATTCTTCAAGAGATGTGAATACCAGACCACTTTCCTTGCTTTCTGAAAAATTTGTATGCATGTCAAAAAGCAACAATTAGAACCAGAAACGAAACAATGGACTGATTCCAAATTGGGAAAGGAGTATGTCAAGGCTGTATACTGTCACCCTTCTTATTTAACTTATATGCAGAGTACATCATAAGAAATGCCATACTGGATGAATCTGAAGCTGGAATCAAGATTGCCAGGAGAAATGTCAATAACCTCAGATATGCAGATAACACAACCCTTATGGCAGATAGCAAAAAGGAACTGAAGAGCCTCCTGATGAAAGTGAAAGAGGAGAGTGAAAAAGCTGGCTTGAAACTCAGCATTCAAAAATCTAAGATCATGGCATCTGGTTCCATCACTTCATGGCAAATATACGGGGAAACAATGGAAACAGTAATAGACTTTATTTTCTTTGACTCCAGAATTAAAAATCAGAGACATTATTTACTGACAGTGGTCCTTATAGTCAAACCTGTGGTTTTTCCAGTAGTCATATATGGATGTGAAAGTTAAATCATAAAGAAAGCTGAGCACCGAAGAATTAATGCTTTTGAAGTGTGGTATTGGAGAAGACTCTTGAGAGTCACTTGGACAGGAAAGAGATCAAACCAGTCAGTCTTAAAGGAAATCAGTCCTGAATATTCATTGGAAGGACTGATGCTGAAGCTCCAATCCTTTGGCCATCTGATGTGAAGAACTGACTCATCGGAAGAGACCCTGATGCTCGGACAGACTCAAGGCAAGAGGAACAGGGGACAATACAGGATGAGATGGTTGGATGGCATCACTGACTCTAGGGACATGATTTGAGCAAGCTTTGGGAGTTTGTGATGGACAGTGAAACCTAGTGTACTGCAGTTTATGGGGTCAGAAACAGTCAGACATGGACCAACTGAACTGATGTTCTTTTGAACCTACTAAGTCAGTTATTCATGGCACAAAGCTATTTAGTGTAATTTCATTTGATCTCCCTGATAGCTCAGTTGGTAATGAATCTGCCTGCAATGCAGGAGACCCTGGTTCTATCCGTGGTCAGGAAGATCTGCTGAAGAAGGTGTAGGCTACCCACTCCAGTATTCTTGGGCTTCCCTTGTGGCTCAGCTGCTAAAGAATCCACCTGCAATGCGGAAGACCTGGGTTCAGTCTCTGGCTTTGGAAGATCCCCTGGAGAATGGAAAGACTATCCGTTCCTGTATCCTGCCCTGGAGAATTCCATGGACTCTGTAGTCCATGAGGTCACAAAGAGTCAGCCATGACTGAGGCACTTTCACTTTCATTTGATCTTCAGAGCAACCAAGTAAATAAGAATCACTATTATAGGCATTCTTGTGGAAATTAATGCCAAGAAAGGCTGTGTCACATTTTTCAGGCTGGTGTCACTAAGTTTCTTGCTTGGAATTCAAATCATGTCTGATGGACTGAGACACAGTACTCTTGGCAACCTGGTGGCATAGCCTTTGCAAATACTGAGCTTGGAGTCTATATTATGGCGTTTATGTCTTTGCATATGAGAAAGCTGAGGAGGTTAAGTTCTTTACATCAAGCTTCCAGGGGCACACACAAGACTTGAATCTAGTATTCTGATGCCTATTCCAGGGCTGATTTCAACATAGGAAAGAGCCTTTGGACCATTGTATAGGCTTCCCTGGTGGCTCAGAGGTTAAAGCGTCTGCCTCCAATGCAGGAGACTCGGGTTCAATCCCTGGGTCGGGAAGATCCCCTGGAGAAGGAAATGGCAATCCACTCCAGTATTCTTGCCTGAAGAATCCCATGGACAGAGAAGCCTAGTAGGTTACAGTCCACGGGGTTGCAAAGAGTCGGACAGGACTGAACGACTTCACCTCACCATGAACTATGTGTGAGCTAGACTAGCTTAGGAAATATGACTGAACTGAAAGGGCAATGATTGTGCCTTATACATCCTTCAAAGGAGCCTGGATCCCCCTAGAAGACATTGTGTATGTGTTTATGCTCAGTTGTATCCAATTATTGGTAACCCCATGGACTGGCTTCTCTGTTCATGGGATTATCCCAGCCATAATACTAGAATGGAATGCCATTTTCTACTCCAGGGATCTTCCTGACCCAGGAACACACATCTATTGTGTCTCCTTCATTGGCAGGCAGATTCTTTGATACTGTACCAAGAAGACAATGAGGACTTTCCAGTTCTTTCTGTGCCCCTTTGTTGCTGTTCTGAGGACTGTGAAACTGCTTTTTCTGATGTTCAGACCAGTTGACATCTCAAAAATCTCTTGGAGGAGATTGCATCCTCACCACAAGAATGGAAGTATGGCCTTGACTTTAGAAAAAAAAAAAAACTTTGTCTGTTGGCCATTTTCTCACAGTCTCAGTATGGCTGTAATGATATGGAAAGCCATCTTGACTGTATTTTAGAATTTACTCTTAAATTCTTTCCTCAAAATCTGAATGTGATTATAAAATTCCCTGTTATTCCACAATTATTAAGGATATATCAGGTGCTTCACTCTGCGTTATATGCAGTATATGAAGTAAGAGTTCATGTTCCCAATGAGCATATGATTAATTGAGGGAAAAGTAATAATTAATTGAAGAAAAAGTGATGATTAGGTGATATAAAATGATTAGAAACAATTAAACCATTCTTAAGGCAAGAGTTGGCTCTTGTGGGGGCATAAAATTCTTAGATATTACAATGATTTATGATCCTTCCTTCAGATCTCAACCTTATCTGATAAAATCATATTCCTTAGTGTTTAATTTTGTGAGTAAATGCTTAGGAGAAACAGAATGCTTAAGACTGCTTAAGGAGGTGATATGAGACAAAAATTGAGGAATATAACAATAGAACACACATCACAGATCAGCATATTATTTATTTAAACATTTAAAATTGTTATGGACTTTAAAGATCAAGAGATTTTATATAGAAATCTAAGTTTCTGGTTTCTTTTTAAAAACAAAAATCAGAAGATTTGGCAACTCTGAGCCCATGGTTCCTATAGCAATAATTGGCCCATCCTGTGTAGCCCCTTCATCCATTAGGTAGGCCATATCCGCTGAAGTCTCCAACATTCCTCTCTTAATTGTATTTTTTATTATCCATTTCATTTATTTGTGTTGCCTTCCTGGAAATTGTCTGTATCTATTTATATTCTCAGAATTCAGAGAAAACTAGTTACAGTATCAGAGACAGCTGTTTAGCAGTCTAGGGAAAGAGAAGTTAGCAAAGGTTTGAGTGTTCATAGATGGCTTCATAAATAAAGTGGGAAATGAGTGTTTTATACCAAATTAGGATTGAGTAGGGGAATAAAGGTGGGGAGACCCTTCAACTATCTGTGTAAAATAATATTTTGGGGGGATATGGATCATTTTATATTCTTAGTTTGTTACCATATTGTTTCTGTTTTAAAAAAAAAAAACTTTGTCTGTTGGCCATTTTCTCACAGTCTCAGTATGGCTGTAATGATATGGAAAGCCATCTTGACTGTATTTTAGAATTTACTCTTAAATTCTTTCCTCAAAATCTGAATGTGATTATAAAATTCCCTGTTATTCCACAATTATTAAGGATATATCAGGTGCTTCACTCTGCGTTATATGCAGTATATGAAGTAAGAGTTCATGTTCCCAATGAGCATATGATTAATTGAGGGAAAAGTAATAATTAATTGAAGAAAAAGTGATGATTAGGTGATATAAAATGATTAGAAACAATTAAACCATTCTTAAGGCAAGAGTTGGCTCTTGTGGGGGCATAAAATTCTTAGATATTACAATGATTTGTGATCCTTCCTTCAGATCTCAACCTTATCTGATAAAATCATATTCCTTAGTGTTTAATTTTGTGAGTAAATGCTTAGGAGAAACAGAATGCTTAAGACTGCTTAAGGAGGTGATATGAGACAAAAATTGAGGAATATAACAATAGAACACACATCACAGATCAGCATATTATTTATTTAAACATTTAAAATTGTTATGGACTTTAAAGATCAAGAGATTTTATATAGAAATCTAAGTTTCTGGTTTCTTTTTAAAAACAAAAATCAGAAGATTTGGCAACTCTGAGCCCATGGTTCCTATAGCAATAATTGGCCCATCCTGTGTAGCCCCTTCATCCATTAGGTAGGCCATATCCGCTGAAGTCTCCAACATTCCTCTCTTAATTGTATTTTTTATTATCCATTTCATTTATTTGTGTTGCCTTCCTGGAAATTGTCTGTATCTATTTATATTCTCAGAATTCAGAGAAAACTAGTTACAGTATCAGAGACAGCTGTTTAGCAGTCTAGGGAAAGAGAAGTTAGCAAAGGTTTGAGTGTTCATAGATGGCTTCATAAATAAAGTGGGAAATGAGTGTTTTATACCAAATTAGGATTGAGTAGGGGAATAAAGGTGGGGAGACCCTTCAACTATCTGTGTAAAATAAATTTTGGGGGGATATGGATCATTTTATATTCTTAGTTTGTTACCATATTGTTTCTGTTTTTTGTTTTGATTTTTGGCCAGGAGACATGTGGGATCTAATTCCACAGCTAGGGATCTAACCCACATCTCCTGCACTGGAAACCAAAGTCTTAACCACTGGATCACCAGGTAAGTTCCACAAAGTAATGTTTTAAACATTTTAAACGTTGGGAATAAAATGTAAAACGTTGTGTTTATTATCTTAGGTTTGCAATGAATTTCCTTTTTAAATGACATACAAAATGACACACCATAAAAGTGAAAGTGGGTAAGTTTGAATCAGTTCAGTGAAAAACATCTGTTCTCCTAAAGGTATCATGAGGTTAAAAAAAGTAAGCAGCATATTTTAAGAAGCTATTTATGCATAAAACTGAAAAAAGTTAAGTACGTAAAATTTACAGAGAGCTTCTACAAATTGGAATGAAAAAAGATAACACACTAAAAATGAGCAAAATATATGAAAATAGCATCCATAAAATAAAAGACAAATGGCCAGTACTTATATGACAATGTGCTCAATCTTACAAGTTGTCAGGAAAATGCAAATTAAAACAATAATAAAGTATTAAATGAGTGATACTCATTTAAATCTGAAGTCAAGTAACTCCAAAACGCTCGGTAAAGATGTAGCAAATTTATTTCATATAGTATGGGAGTGGGAGTTGATACATTCTTTTGAATGGCAATTGATAATATTTAATAAATTGTATTTTTATGGACTTTTTAACCCAACAATTCTTTGCTAGGTACAAACCTTGAAGAAATTTTCACACATGTGAAAAAGAAGTTGTATACTTAAATGCCCTTTATATTATTGTATGTGATTGGGAAAAATTTAAAAACACCTTTCCAGCATCAAAGATAATAAATAAATTGTGATAGAGTCACAAAATAAAAAGCTATATGATTATTAATGTAACTGTACTAATACAGCACATATCAAATTAGCTAAGTCTCCATAACCTTCTAAAATCAAAATGCAGAGAAGTGCACAGTATGATAACTTTTACCAAATACAAAAACACACAAGATAAAAAAGTGAGTAACATGATTGGTGAGGAACCTGTAGGGAAAAAATATATTTATGTGAAGGGAGAAACATTGTCAACATGTGATCCAAGGTACACTGAGGCCTAGAGTAGGGAAGTCTGTATGTGAAAGGGGAAATATGTTGGAGAAGCTTTGAAGGCTGCTGTGTTTTCATTGTCTGATCATGTAACTACTGGCAAGGTTTTTTTTCAAGGCTACTGCCTGAAAGAAAATATCCATCACTGATTCACATGGTAGAGGTCATTTCTAGTTTCAGAAAATTTACCTAAGAAACAAGAGTCTTTGCAGTCTGTCCTGAGGAACAGAAACATCAGTTAATGTTCTCTTTGGTATGGACATCCTGTAGAGGGAAAGATGTGGGCGCCCCTTCTAATTTTGGAACATGCCATCTGAGAGCAGAGGTTTACTATCTCTGGCACAATCTATCACTGTCTTAGGTGCTTATAAAATGTATGCTGAATAAATGTTTCTATTTCATTAATCATTGTTTTTATTGGCTAACATTTAACCAGAACTTATGACATGTATGCTCTGTGTTAAGAATTGCTTATCCATGGTCTTATTTAGTTCTGTGTGTAGCCTGTCAATTAAAGAGTATGATTATTTCCACTTTATAGAAAGGTTTTCAGCAAAAATATTAACTAAAACAACAAGACAACTTGTTATTGGAGAAGCTCTTCCATTTTGAAAACTATAACCTGCTATTTCCTGTTGATCTAATGAAACAAATCGATAGTGGTCAGGGCTGACATGTTGAGTTATATCAGTTGGGCCTTCCCAAGTCATTGCAGCCCATCTGTTATGTGCAAGGTCATTTTATTGGCCTCTATTCTTTGTCCCTTCCTTGATATTTTATTCCTTCTCTTTCCTCTCCTTTCCATTTTTGTATTGCATATATCCACTTCTTCCCCAAAAATGAGGAGTGTATTTTTCATGTCTGTTTGCCTTTGTTCTTGGTATTGTAACTTGTTTTGGCCAATGGAGCATGGGAAGAGGTGAAAGAGTTCCATTTCTAAGTCTAGACCTTAAAAGACCTGGTGTGTTTCCACTTACCCTCTTCTATTCCTGTCATTTGCTTGAAAATAGTTTTCCCTGGGTATCTCTTACCCACTCAGTCTGTGCCCAGAATGAACTCATGTGAATCAGGACTGCCTCACGTGACTGCTCACCAAAGATTGCAGCACAATGCAGAGTGGCTGGAACCCCAAAAACTTAAAGCTGAGCCATACCATGAGAAATAATGTGTGCTGTTGTATTTTACTATTGGTGCTTGTTGCCTATGCAGCAATAAAGTACAAATTCCTACTTGGTGTTTTTTTTTTTTTTTTAATTAGGAGTGAAGGTAGAAGTGTTTGAGGGGCATGGCCACCTCAGGATTCATATTTTCTGTCATCACAGCCTGTTAATACCAAGGCACAGTGTTATTTTCTCCTTTCATTAGGTTTCCTTTCTCTAGCCTTTTCTTTTGCCTAAATCAGGTTTAATAGGGTTGTTAACACCAGCCTGCATGGTAAAGCTTTTATGCAATAAAGCATGTCACATTGTGCTGAAGTAAGCACCAAAAAGAACAACCAAAGCCACAAAACAAAAAGATAGAGCTGAGAGGAAGCCAGTGTGGATTAGAAAGGTTTGATTTGATATCTGAGAATAGATAAGATCCAGAGAGATTACTTTCATTCATTCCCCACATCAGCTGGCTCTCCTACTGGTTTCAAGTTTCAGTTCAGTTCAGTTCAGTCCCTGAGTCCTGTCTGACTCTTTGCGACTCCATGAATCGCAGCACGCCAGGCCTCCCTGTCCATCACCAACTCCCAGAGTTCACTCAGATTCATGTTCATGGAGTCAGTGATGCCATCCAGCCATCTCATCCTCTGTCGTCTCCTTCTCCTCCTGCCCCCAATCCTTCCCAGCATCAGAGTCTTTTCCAGTGAGTCAACTCTTAGCATGAGGTGGCCAAAGTACTAGAGTTTCAGCTTTAGCATCATTCCTTCCAAAGAAATCCCAGGGCTGATCTTCAAAATTGACTGGTTGGATCTCCTTGCAGTCCGAGGGACTCTTGAGTCTTCTCCAACACCATAGTTCAAAAGCATCAATTCTTCGGCACTCAGCTTTCCTCACAGTCCAACTCTCACATCCATACATGACCACAGGAAAAACCATAGCCTTGACTAGACAGACCTTTGTTGGCAAAGTAATGTCTCTGCTTTTGAATATGCTGTCTAGGTTGGTCATAACTTTCCTTCCAAGGAGTAAGCATGTTTTAATTTCATGGCTGCAGTCACCATCTGCAGTGATTTTGGAGCCCCCCAAAATAAAAGTCGGACACTGTTTCTACTGTTTCCCCATCTATTTCCCATGCAGTGATGGAACCGTATGCCATGATCTTTGTTTTTGAATGCTGAGCTTTAAGCCAACTTTTTCACTCTCCTCTTTCACTTGCATCAAGAGGCTTTTTAGTTCCTCTTCACTTTCTGCCATAAGAGTGGTGTCATCTGCATATCTGAGCTTATTGATACTTCTCCCAGCAATCTTGATTCCAGCTTGTGTTTCTTCTAGCCCAGTGTTTCTCATGATGTACTCTGCATATAAGTTAAATAAGCAGGGCAACGATACACAGCCTTGACGTACTCCTTTTCCTATTTGGAACCAGTCTTTGGTTCCATGTCCAGTTCTAACTGGTGCTTCCTGACCTGCATATAGGTTTCTCAAGAGGCAGGTCAAGTGGGCTGATATTCTCATCTCTTTCAGAATTTTCCACAGTTTATTGTGATCCCACAGTAAAAGGCTTTGGCATAGTCAGTAAAGCAGAAATAGATATTTTTCTGGAACTCTCTTGCTTTTTCAATGATCCAGCGGATGTTGGCAATTTGATCTCTGGTTCCTCTGCCTTTTCTAAAACCAGCTTGAACATCTGGAAATTCATGGTTCATGTATTGCTGAAGCCTACCTTGGAGAATTTTGATCATTACTAGCATATGAGATGAGTGCAATTGTGTGGTAGTTTGAGCATTCTTTGGCATTGCCTTTCTTTGGTTTCAAGTTTAGAGCATAATAAAGAATTTGTGGCAAAAAAAGAGAAATTCTGAGGAGCTTGTATATGTAATGCCTAGAGCATGTCAAAATCTTACCAGATCTTGGTCAAGTAAATGAACAAGAGAATAAAGACTTCATGAACAAATGAAAGAGCTGATCAATGAATCAATGAATTGGTAGGAGAAAAAAAAATTGTCCAGAGAAAAGGTTTTCAGTGGTGACAACAACAGTACCACTAGCAACATGATTTTTTAAACATGTTCAGTGTGGCATGACCCAAATACAGTATTTTTCTTTCTTTTTCCCATCAAATCCTCAGAATGCCTTGATGATGTAAGTGAAATTGAGCCAAAAAATGAGAGCATTGAGGGTTAAGCAATTAGCTAGAAATGAAATAGGTAGTAAATTCTAGGTTTGAGATGCTATTCTCAGTTTCTCTATTTCAATTTAGTTTCAGATTTATAGAAACCCACTCTTTGAATTGCTTTTATTTTTGTTGACTACTTCCTATTTTATAGGTGAGACAGCTTATGCTTAAAGAGATATGGAGTCTTACATAAGCCCCTTGAATAAGTGGCATTGGAAAGTATGGAGATAGAGAGTACCTAGGATTTGCACTATGGAAATAGCAAATTGGGGGAGAAGAGATGTGATTCCAAGGCCAAGGATGCCAGCATTGAAAACAGCACCAGTGCTGCAATCTGAAATCAGATTTTGATAGCCACAGGAGGCTCAGACACTGGTGATCTTTACTCTGCCATGCTGACTCTTCCTTCTGAAGGCAAGGATCTATCTGTGTTCTTATATGCTTACTTAGACAGCCTCTCTAGGAGAATGCCATTGTCTTTATACACTGTGATTCTTGGGAAGAAGAGCTTTAGTTTCTTCTCAACAAGTATTCTTTCTTAACTCTCCTAACAGTTATGTTGAGAATCATACTGCTTAGTGTTTTATTCCCCTGGTCTGGAATTATCAACCCCATCAACCTCATCATTACTAACATATAATTCTTCTTCTCTTTCCTTGTCCTCTTCCTTTCTTCTTACCACCCCTCCCATCTTTCTTCTTTGGTGGAGGTGGTTGCCTTGTGAATTATAGGATATTTAACAGATTCACTGGCCACTCCTCAGTGTTGTAGGAACATCCTACTCACCAATCCCTGTTTGTGACAACAAAAACTGTCTAGCTCAATTAAAATTTTAATTCCTAAGATTCTAGGGTGCTCATTAAATTAACTTGTCAATTATAGTATTCAGCACAGGACTATCAGATTCCATCTTGAGAACAAATGTTAATAGAATGGTAATTAGAGAAAAAGAAATAATGAAAGAACCCTAGGCAGCAAGGGGCAGGGAGGTTTCAGGGATAAAGATATTGACAGCAAAGACTTGAAGTGACAGAGGCTAATTTTCTTTGTTTACATTTTCCCTCTGCTTTTCTCTTTATATTCAAATATTCCCTGTTGATCTACATGTATGTTTCTATCATGTAATTCAGAGATAGGAATACTAAAATGCTGCTGCTACTGCTAAGTCGCTTAAGTCGTGTCCAACTCTGTGCAACCCCATAGATGGCAAGCTACCATGCTCCTCCGTCCCTGGGATTCTCCAGGCAAGAACACTGGAGTGGGTTGCCATTTCCTTCTCCGATGCATGAAAGTGAAAAGGGAAAGTGAAGTCGCTCAGTCATGCCTGACTCTCAGCTACTCCATGGACTGCAGCCCGCCAGGCTCCTCCATCCATGCGATTTTCCAGGCAAGAGTACTGGAGTGGGGTGATCCCTCACATTTAATGTCTTTTGAGGAAATATTGAAATAAGACATAGTCCTGCATGTTTAGAAGTTACTGCGTGTTAAGAGACTCAGGTTCTTGTGATCCTTTCATAACCCAAATCTTTTCTTGCTGATGTTGCCTTGTCTTGTCCTGCATCAGACATAAACATATGAAACACTTCTCTTCAAGTATTTCAGTACTCAGCCGTTCAAGGTCACAATTTAGGTAAAAGGCTAACAACTTTTAACCTAAAAGTGAACTGTCAACAATTTACTTTCCTTAAAAGAAAGAGTATTCAGCTATTGAAACTCCATTAAGGACTTAATTGTAGGGTGCTAATAGATTTGCAAAAAGGAAGGCTTGCTTGTATTAGTTTAATTTGAAAATGAAGATTAAAGTCCTGATTTGTTATGCTACATCAGGCTGTAAGCACCATGCTCATTTATATAAAGCAATAACGTTCACTGGCTCTCAGACCATCAAGGGCCACTAGGGTTTTTAACTTTTACCTTTTTGTTTTATATTGAAGTATAGCTGATTAACAATGTTGTGATAGTTTCAGGTGAGTAGCGAAGGGACTCAGCCTTTTATATGCATGTATCCATTCTCCCCCAAAAGTCCCTCGCACCCAGGCTGCTATGTAACACTGAGCTGAGTCCCCTGTGCCCACAGGGTTTCTTAAGGATCTTGTCTCCCTGGGGCAGTTTCCTTCATCCATCAGTCCCTTCATTCAATGTGTCCACTCAAGAGCAGGATGACTGGTTGCTCTCACTTTCGCTGCCAGTTATTTTTCAGGACAGACTTTTTCACATTTCACAGGTTCTGCAGGGGGAAAATGCATTTTGACCGTAGAGATATCATTCTTTATCCATATCACATTGCACTGATGGTCTGCTAGCCACTGGAAATGATACCAAGGAGCGAAATTTTCCTTAGGAAAAGGAGAAGCTTTCTTGTGATGAATATTCTAAGACATCCCAATGAATAAAATAACTCAATTTACCTGGGCTTCCCTGGTGGCTCAGAGGTTAAAGTGTCCAATGCGGGAGATCCGGGTTCGATCCCTGGGTCAGGAAGATCCCCTGGAGAAGGAAATGGTAACCCATTCCAGTATTCTTGCCTGGAGAATCCCATGGACGGAGCAGCCTGGTAGTCCACGAGGTTGCAAAGAGTAGGACATGACTGAGCGACTTCACTCACTCACTCACTCACTCACTCATATATTTACCCTATGTGCTTTACAGTTTGCGTTCCTTTATATTTATCATCACATCCTCTTACACATTTTTACATTTTCTCTTTCATGTAGAATCATGAGATTTGATTATCAAGTGTCATTTCCATGTTACAAGTGAGGAAACTGGAGCTCAGAAGGGTTGAGTAACTCTAGTCACTTCATCCACTCATCCCCCTTAACAATGGCCAGAAAGTTTATATTAGTTTCCTAGGGATGTCTTAACATAGTACCCAAAGTGCCACAAACTGGGCAACTTATAAAAACTGAAGTATACTCTAAGCCTTTTCCTTCTCTTGTGTTTCCTGCCTAGAGAAGTTTCTTTAGCATTTGTTGTAAAGCTGGTTTGATGGTGCTGAATACAGAAAATAAACCCAAAACAACTAAGAAAACCTTAATAAGATCATCTATATTGATCATTAACTTAAATGCAAATGGGTTAAACACACTAACCAAAAGACATAGACTGGCTAGGTGGATGAAAACATGGGCATATATGCACTTCTACTTACCACATCACACTGTTTGACCCCCCCCCCCATATTATGTAATTATTCTATATTGTTAGAGGAATCATGTCCCTGTTATGGCTTGCAATTGTAATTATCTTTTATATTTTGTCTGGCTATTGATTGTGAAAACTGATAGACATTTCTTACTATTGTACCAAAAAACCCTGAAATTTATTGTCTTACAGTTTTAGAAGCTAGAGTCTGAAACCCAACTTTGGTAGATTGGTTCCATCTGAGGACTGTTGGGGAAGACCTATTCTAGATCTTTTTCCTTGGGCCATCGATGGCTTTATTCATGTTCACATATGTGTACACATGATATAATAATCCCTGTATGTGAGTCTGTCTCTGAATATCCTTTTCTATAAGGACACTAGTCACATCTGATTTAAGCACACTCTGATAACCTTATTTATAACATTAACTGTGAAGACACTATCTCCAAAATAGGTCTCATTCTGAAGGTACTAGGGATTAATGAAGAGTCCAACATGTGAATTTAGGGAAAAACAATTCAGTCTATAACAGAGAAATTTATTAAAATATATCTGATTAAACCACTCCTCATTGGCTATGGAAAAATATGAATTTTTCACAATGAGCCACAAGCCACTTCTTGACATGACCCTTGTCTGCAGCCTCAGCCTTATCTCTCTTTCTTTTTTCCTATGTGTAGATTTTTTTTAAATTGAAGTATAATCGATTCACAGTGTTGTGCTAGTTTCAAGTATATAGCAAAGTCACTCAGTTATACATATATATCTTTTTTTTCAGATTCTTTTCCCTCTTAGGCTATTACAAAATATTGAGTATAGTTCCCTATGCTATACAGTAGGTCCTTGGTGATTATCTGTTTTATCAATATATATATACTCATCTTAAACTAATTTATCCCTCCCCTGCTTTCCCTTTTGGTAACCATAAGCTTGTTTTCTATGTCTGTTTATCTTTTTTATAAAAGTTCATTTGTATCATTTTTTTTTCGATTCCGCATATAACAGAAAACATATAATATTTGTCTTTCTTTGTCTGGCTTACTATACTTAGTATGATAATCTCTAGGTCCATCCATGTTGCTGTTGCTTGTTATTATTCAGTTAATCAGTCATGTCTGTCTCTTTGAGACCCCATGGACTGCAGGACACCAGGCTTTCCTATCCTCTACCATCTCTGAGAGCTTGCTCAAACTCAGGTCCATTGAGTTGATGATGCCATCCAACCATCTTGTCATCTGCTATCCCCTTCTCCTCCTGCCTTCTGTCTTTCCCAACATCAGGGTCTTTTCCATTGAGTCACTGCTTTACATCAGGTGGCCTAAGTATGAGAGCTTCAGCTTTAGCATCAGTCCTTCCAATGAATATTCAGCACTGATTTCCTTTAGGATTGACTGGTTTGCTCTCCTTGAAGTCAAGGGACTTTCAAGGGTCTTTTTCCTACACCACAGTTTGAAAGCATCAGTTCTTGGATACGCAGCCTTCTTTGTGGTCCAGCTCTCACATCCATACGTGACTACTGGAAAAACCATAGCTTTGGCTGTACAAATCTTTGTTGGAAAAGTAATGGCTCTGCTTTTTGAAATGCTGTGCAATGGCACCCCACTCCAGTGCTCTTGCCTGAAAAATCCCATGGACGGAGGAGCCTGGTAGGCTACAGTTCATGGGTTGCTAAGAGTCGGCCACGACTGAGCGATTTCACCTTCACTTTTCACTTTCATGCATTGGAGAAGGAAATGGCAACCCACTCCAGTGTTCTTGCCTGGAGAAGCCCAGGGACAGAGGAGCCTAGTGGGCTGCTGTCTATGGGGTCGCACAGAGTCTGACACGACTGAAGCAACTTAGCAGCAGCAGCAGCAGGTTTGTCATAGCTTTTCTTCCAAGGAGCAAGTGTCTTTAAATTTCATGGCTGCAGTCACATAGACTTTCACTGTTTCCATTGTTTCCCTATCTATATACCATAAAGTGATGGCACTAGATGTGATGATCTTAGTTTTCTGAATGTTGAGTTTTAAGCCAGCTTTTTCCCTCTCCTCTTTCACCTTCATCAAGAGGCTGTTTAGTTCCTTCTAGCTTTCTGTGGTGTTATCTGCATATCTGAGGTTATTGATATTTCTCCTGGCAGTCTTGTTTCCAGCTAGTGATTCATCTAGCCGAGCATTTCACGTAATGTGCTCTGCATATAAATTAAGTAAACAGGGTGACAAAATATAGCCTTGACATACTCCTTTCCCAAATTTGAACCAATCTGTTGCTGTACATTCAGGCTAATATCTTACTATTGCACAGCAGGAACTCTAGCCACACTGAACTACTTGGTGAAAATCATTTATTTTTATCAAGTGCTTAAAGGTACTCTGTTAAGTGCTTCATATGTATGTATAATGTAAATATGGTATGCTGATCCTGTTATTACCACCCTATCATGAATTCATTTATCCATCCATTCATTTATTCAAAGTAGTTTTATGATGTCTGTTATAATGAAGCAATATTCAAGGTGCTAGGGCTACCATTGCCAATAAAATGGGAAAAAAATCCTTAGCCTCACAAACTTATATTCTAGCGAAAGAAAATGAATAATAATAAATTAAAGCTTTAACTATTAAACAGCAGGAAGAAAATGGGAGAGAGATGAATGTGCTTCAGAACTAAGATGCTGTTTTTTAAAACTGTAAAGTGAAAGTGGCCCAGACATGTCCAACTATTTTGCAACCCCATGGATTATACAAACCATGGAATTCTTTAGGCCAGAATACTGGAGTGGAGATCTTCTCCAGAGGATCTCTGTTATAATGAAGCAATATTCAAGGTGCTAGGGCTACCATTGCCAATAAAATGGGAAAAAAATCCTTAGCCTCACAAACTTATATTCTAGCGAAAGAAAATGAATAATAATAAATTAAAGCTTTAACTATTAAACAGCAGGAAGAAAATGGGAGAGAGATGAATGTGCTTCAGAACTAAGATGCTGTTTTTTAAAACTGTAAAGTGAAAGTGGCCCAGACATGTCCAACTATTTTGCAACCCCATGGATTATACAAACCATGGAATTCTTTAGGCCAGAATACTGGAGTGGAGATCTTTTCCAGAGGATCTTCCCAAGCCAGAGATCAAACCCAGGTCTCCCACATTGCAGGCAGATTCTTTACCAGCTGAACCACAAGGGAAGCCCAAGAATACTGAAGTGGGTAGCCTATCCCTTCTCCAGCGGATCTTCCTGTCTAGGGAATTGAACCAGGATCTCCTGTATTGCAGGTAGATTCTTTACCAACTGAGGTGTCAAGGAAGCCCTTTAAAATTGCATGAAATATACTTATGAGAAGGTTGATTAAAAACTGCATTCAGAATCCACAAATGTTATTCTGAAATAATTTCAAACATGTAAAGAAGTTGCAGAAAAAAATTGCAAAAAAATCATATAACTCCTTAATCCAGAGCTTGCTATTGTTCATTTGTCAGCATTTGCTCAGGTTTTTCCTTCTCTCTTTCTCTACCTCTAGTTCTGTATTTTGTAAACATATGATACTATAAATAATATATATTTGTTACTTCAACAAATTAACATTCTTAAGAGTTTTTATTAAGGTAATATTAATCTTATCTCAGCAAGAAGTTGGCTATGCTTTTTACCTTATACATCAATATAAAATTCAATTATTTTTCAAATTATTGAGCATCACATTATCTGTCTCTTATACACATCTTGTCTTTCTTTGTCTGGCTTACTATACTTAGTATGATAATCTCTAGGTCCATCCATGTTGCTGTTGCTTGTTATTATTCAGTTAATCAGTCATGTCTGTCTCTTTGAGACCCTCACTTGAAAAATTGCAGTATTCTAAAGGATATTGTTAAATAGACAGTAATTAAAAATTGCAAGGAGAATGCTTCACAGAAAGATTTATGATAATTATAATGAATTTCTGAAATAAACACATCTTTAAAGGGTATGTCTAACTTTGAAAATCTATGAAATTACAACCATCGAAATGGTGGAAAGGAAGGGCTGTATTATTTAACATGTTTTCTTATGGTGAGTTTTAGAGAATATCTAAAATGGTTGAGCATATTTCAGAAATTTAATGCCATCTAAAGGTGTTCAATTCTAATCTAATTTTAAATTCAACTCGAAGCTAAAGTTGTTATATTCCCATTTCATAAATGAGACAACTGAGCCCTGGGTTATTCAGTAATTTATGCTCCTCTAATGGGAACATTCCAGACAAAGGAGCACTTGTGAAAATGTGAAGTTAAAGAAATGTGGTGGAAGTGGCACATAACAAGCTTCTGCCTGGTGTATAAGGATGGAAGGAAAATGGTTTGCGCTGAGGCCATGATGTAGGAAGGATGGTGCATGTGGGGTTTTCCTGGAAATGTTAAGGATCTGGGACATCAGCCACTGTGGTTTGAAAATATCACTCCTGTCACACAGAATAATTGCTTGGAGGAAGCGAATGGGTGAAAAGATGCTAGAATACTGTAGATGTTTTGGGAGATGGTGATGAAGGAGATGAGGAGGAGAATCATGACAGTGATACTGATGATAATCATAATGATGGGAATACTGTGCACCCCCAAAAGGGAGAGTTCATTTGTGGGTGATTTAACAGGGAGAGTGATAGAAATCAGTTATCAATTGCCAAGAAGGTTGATGATGAGGGAATGAGAGGTATCAGGATGATTGCCAGGTTTTCAGAACTGCTCAACTGTGTGGAAGTTGGCAGAAAGCACTAGAGAAAGAGAAATGAGCAGCTGATTTTCTGAATTTGTTCTAGGATCTCAAGGGCCGGACTGAGACATATAGAAAAGGTATTTGAATATACAGATAAGGAGTTAAGGGGTGTCTGGACTGTAAGTTTGAAAGCAAAACGAAGGAACGTTTTAAAACTTAAGTGTTTCATAAGGAGTACTTCACACTACTTATATCAGAAACCCTTACATATCTATGTCATAACTCTGTAGTTTTTCAGGCTTTAAGATGCATCAGAGTCACCTAGGTACAGTGTAGTAAGGAAGATGGAAGCTCTGAACTTCCCACTATCTTATTTTGAATCAACTTGGACACTTTCTAGAATAAACTTGAGCAGCTTAGTCTCTGTGCTGCACTTATTTTTTTTTCCTCTGTAAAATGGAGATAATGGTTACTGTATTGAATTTCTTGAAGATTACATGAGAAAATGTTGATGATAAGTTGGTTTATATAAAGCCTTCAGAGCACTTAATGGCACTTAGCAAGTGGTCAAAAAAGGGTAAATTCGTCATTTTTAGAGGAAGGCATGGCAACCTACTCCAGTATTGTTGCCTGGAGAATCCCATGGACAGAGGAGCCTGGAGGCTACAATCCAAAGTGTTGCAAAGAGTCAGACATGACTGAAGCGACTTAACATGCACACACACAGCCATTATTATCAAGTAGTCATTAAAATGCAGATTCATGGATCATAACTCAGAATTTTGATGTAAATGTCATGTTACATCATGGCTAGTGTGGTTATTGCATTGTGGATATGGTTGAGTTTTGAATTGGAGGTAGAGGGTGAATTGGAACTCAGTGGTTCTGGCCAGGATACTTCTGGACCTTACCATGTTTATTAAACTACAGTGTCTTTTTCACAGGCCAAGAAATCTATATTTTAAAATCAACACCCAGTGTCTTGGTGATGTTGATCTACAGGCATGCTTGAGAGGGACTATGTTACACAGGAGTTTGTGATTCTCCTTATGTCAGGGCTGGATGTCGGCCACAATGTTCAGTCTCCCTTTTATAGCAGAGATTATTTTGCTGGGAAGCGACTGGTCAGCTAGTGAGCACATTGCATGCCAGGTATAAATGTATAACTAGTAATGACTAATGGATTGTAAATGGAAGTGATGTTGTCAGAACTGGACTGCTTCAGAAGAAGTCAAATCTTTTCACTTTGGCTCACCTAGGCAGAGAACGATAAGTCTTAGGTGATGCTAGAGCCATAGAAGAAAGGAATCTAGGGCATTGAGTTGGTAAGAAGTTGGTTTGTCATTATATGAATAAAATGATTAGGCAAATGAGAAAAAAACGTTGTTAATATTTTATGTTAGAGAAAATTTGGCAATTACTTCTTACATTAGTTGATGTTATTCTGTTAATTGCTCTAGAAGGTGAGATTTCTCCACAAAGCCAACATTTATCAAAAGCTTCTTGGTGAACAGTATCATTCCTTCACAATCAGTATGCTAGACTAGATCTCTTGTTTGGTTCTTAAAACATAAGTCTGTATGTGAACAACCTTAATGTTTCAGTTGTCACTGGTTGCTTTTATTTTTGTTGTTGATTTAGAGTATATTGTTATTAGGAAAATAAGTGTGCATTCAGAGGAATCTTTTACATTTCCTTAGTAGAATTTGAACATAAATTACTAACAATTGGTAATTTTGTGTTTAGCATCACACTCTTCTCTGTGAGCTTGGGAAACCTTCCAATGCTGTTGGTTTTTGCCTAAAAGTAGGAGATGGGTCTGCATCTCTTTAGACAACCAATGCTTATTTTTCTAAAATAAAACAATGTTGTTTGAATATGGATCATTACTTAAAGCAGTAAAAAAAACATTGCCAAGCTGTGTAAACATCAATACTCGTGAGTTATTATTCTTTTAAGAATGTTGGCTAAATTTACATATAGATTAAACTTAGAATTTATGAAATGTGATTTTCTTTCAATGTGATGGCATAATGCCACTGGTGTTTTATGGATAGTGTTCCTGTACAGAATGCTCTTATGTTTTTCTATGGGACTGAGGACATGGAAGACCACATCACTGGCAGAACCCATGGCATTAAATTGCAAATTGAATTTGATTTGGCAGGAAAAAAAAACTTGTTGGAGAGTGACTGAAAGCTGGAAATTAGAGCTATCCTAGGAAACTGATAATGAGGCTACTTCTTTGTTAAAGGGAATTTACAGAGAGGAGGTTTCATTTTTGATGTTACATGTCTGGTAGCCACTTTTGATCAGTTCTAAACTTGTGTAGATGATGTCAATCTCCTTTCCTAGGAGTTTATTACACACATGCACCACACACACACACACACACACGCGCGCACACACTCTTGGTTTGGGTCCTCTCTCCCACATAGCCTGATTGTGGATTGAAATGAAATCAGACCCTCATGCTTCATCTTGATTGTTAGTGCTTGACACGTTTAATGACTTATACCTGCAGCTTTAGTGACAGAATCTAACTTCTTTGGCAGATTCTACAACATTAAATTGCAAATTGATTTTGAGAGGCAACAAGAAGATGTGGCAATTACTGAGGACTGGAAATTAGAATGACATGTAGTTAATACATGTGACCTGAGAAACCACTCTCTAATGCAGATTTATGAACAGTAGGTTTAATTATGGAGATCATATGTTGGTTATCAAGCTTTGATCAACACTGACTCAGTTTGTTCTCTGCATGGAGAATTCACTAATCTCCTTTCCTGATCATTTATTGCACATGCATGCATGTGCGCATGCACACACACACACAGATACACACACACACACACACACCTCCCACATAGCCTGTGGTAAAGAGAAACAAAATCTTTATGTTTTCACCTGGATTCTTTCATCCTTTACATCTCAGTGGCTTTCCCATTGTGACTTTGGTGACAAAATCTAACTTTTCTGCTTCTTTCTTTAATATTTTCCAATGGCATGTGACTTAACACAGTTTCTGCATAATCATTTTCTCTTGTAACAACCATTGTCACAGAACCCAGACATTTTGTGTTCTTCCTACTTCTCCCACTCTGACATTGGCTGTGTCCATTTTTCTTTCCAGTTTCCTCAGCTGTTAAAAGGGCATCATCAGTAAATTGGAATGTGGATCTTCTTGAATCATTCAGACAATGAAACAATATCATTATGTCACTTTTTCTAAGTCTGTGTCTGTTACTTTCACCACTGTCATTTAATTGCTGAGAGAGGCAGGGATGGATTTTTTTGTCTTATAGGGGTCTTTTCCAGTGAACAGCTTAACCTCAGTAAATAAACAGTGCGGGTAGGAGTTAGGCCTTGTTGAAGAAAGGAAAAGGAATTAACTAGCAGGTAATGCACAGAATATTAACAAATCCATCAGCAAGTTTTGATTACTATTTGATTTCTCAAAATACAGTTCCAGCTCAGCAGACTTACCTTGTTAAATATTAAGACTCTAAGACTTGACTCCAGACTCATAGTAAAAGGTCTGGAGGTGGTTCTTGGGAAGCCAGTTTAGAAACAAGATTCCCACATGATCTTAGCAATCATGTAATAATGAGAAGCACTGACCTAGCCTATAACTATTGCAGTGATAGTTTTAAATGGGAATGAAAAAAATCAAATTTTCAAAATAAATATATATTTTTTCATTTTGATATAGTAATGAAAATTCCTTTCCTTTCCCCCAACCATATCCAGATTTCTCTTTTGCTGGAATCAACAGAAGTAACTCTCACTCTTCCCCCATTCAGAACCAAGAGTATGGTAAAACATCTCTGCAAGGTATAAAAACAAGTGTTCTTTCAAACATTGCAGATTCCTCTTGTAAGTAGAAAGATATAAATTATTAATAAGTAAATTAGGAAATAAACGACAACTCAGTAAGCTCTAAAAGGAATGTTGAGCCTCTATTCTTTAGATCCAAGAGTAGCCATGAAATTGGCAAAGTGAGTCACAGTCATTGAAACCTTCCACAGAATCATCACCAGCTCCACAGAGTAGGTGTGAAATGAAAGCCTTTCCTGTGAGAGAGTGTTCTCTTTTATCAGTCCCAAGCCAAAAGCTACAGTTAAAACATCTTATTATCTCCACCTTTATAGGTGTTTTAACACTTGCATGATGTGATTTTCTTGTACCCCAGGGTTCATGTTCATCAAGACTATATTGATTTTTGTTTTTCACTAAATTAGAAACAAGCACTAGTATAATCTATAACTTTATTTTCAATATCCAAGAGTAAAGTTTTTAGGGGATGGATGAGCAAATCCCTTCAAATGTCTTAATTTTTCTGATGATTCTAGACCTCTGGATGGACTGTAAGTGAATCAGAGATTAGCTAGTGTACTTCTTGACTAGTATACTCACCTGAGTCATGTTGCTTGTATTCACTCTACATGCATTGTATCTGTGCTGTGTGTTTTGATATACATGTTTTTTTGCATGCAGAGCACACACAAACACATATGCACAGCCTCACTCACTCCCAAGAATGTAGAAATTGGTAGATAATTGTGAGAAAACACAATTTATGTCTGAACTGTCTAATACTTGGTTCTATGAAATAAAAGTCTAAATTCTAATTGTGCAGAGCATCAACCTAAGTCTTATTATTTCAGTATGTTTTCCTGAGGGTCAGTTTAAGATTTGTGTTGTTGGTTTTGTTTTGTTTTGTTTCCTTTTGTTTATCTAAACGGAGAAGGCAATGGCAGCCCACTCCAGTACTCTTGCCTGGAAAATCTAAACAAAGAAGGAAGAATGTTCATCAAAATAGAAATAACAGATGGGTAGTTTTGTTTTGTCTTTCTATATTTAGTCTCCTTTATCTTTTTTGTGATTCTTATCTCCTTTTCTCTAAATTCTATATGCTAATGCTTTTTGGACATTTAGTATATTCCATTATATTTCCTGAACTATGTAGCTTTATGCACATAGTACTCCATGCACATGACTACGCAGAAGAGGTACCTGAATTTAGGAAAGTAAATAATTTATTTAAGGTAATAAAACTAGTAAGCTAGTAAATGAACACCTTCATTCATTAATTTCACCGATATTTCTGGCTCACTTAGTATGTTTTGCTGTCCTTGGTCCTGAAATGTATCAGTGAAATAAAGGGCACAGTCTTTCATTCTAAGGGGAAAAATGCAAATGCATGTGCAAGGACTATAAACACTATGAAGAAAAAATAAAACAACATTAAATTATAAGCTAGTTAGAGTGATCTGTTTGTGAGAATGTGACTGTGACATTTGAATTAAGGGAACTGAATGATGTGAAGTAATGACTTGTGGGTATTTGGAAGATTTGAAAATCTTAATGAGGCCAATAAGTGAGTAGGATTACTTCCTTGCCCTTCCCTGTAATCTCATTTTCTCTCTAATCTATCCTTTATTCCAGCGGTTTCATAATTTCTCTTTGCTTTCAAATGCATTATACATCTGCACTCTCTTAATTTAGACTTTTCACCTGTGCTGTACCTTTTATTCCTACCTTTTATTCCCATCCCTCTGGGTCTTTTAAAAAGTGATACTGGCTTCTCTTAGGTGGTGGTCCTACAATGGAGTATTACACAGCCATTAAAAAGAATACATTTGAATCAGTTCTAATGAGGTAGATAAAACTGGAGCTTAATATACAGAGTGAAGTAAGACAGAAAGAAAAACACCAATACAATATACTAATGCATATATATGGAATTTAGAAAGATGGTAATGATAACCCTGTATGTGAGACAGCAAAAGAGACACAGATGTATAGAACAGTCTTTTGGACTCTGTGGGAGAAGAGGAGGGTGATATGACTTAGGAGAATGGCATTGAAACATGTATAATATGTATGAAACGAATCACCAGTCCAGGTTTGATGCGTGATACTGGATGCTTGGGTCTGGTGCACTGACACGACCCAGAGGGATGGTATGGGGAGGAAGGTGGGAGGGGGGTTCAGGATGGGGAACACATGTATACCTGTGGTGGATTTATGTTGATGTATGGCAAAACCAATACAATATTTTAAAGTAATTAATCTAAGAGAATTAAAACAAATAAATTTATATTTTAAAAAGTATTTAAGTAATCAGATTTAAAGAAATATCAAGAACAGTAATAATATAGATGAATCAAGGATATTTCAAACACCAGGAAGGTGTGATAAGAATGACTGAGGTGAATTAAAAGTTACCCCTAACTCTGGGGCCTCTGAACATCCCTGAGTTGGGTCTGCCTTAATCTGCAGCAATTGAGACTTCCCTGGTGGGTCAGATGGTAAAGTGTCCCGCTTACAATGCAGGACACCTGGTTTCGATCCTTGGGTCAGGAAGATCCTCTGGAAAAGGAAATGGCAACCCACTCCAGTACTCTTGCCTGGAAAATCCCATGGACAGAGGAGACTGGTGGGCTACAGTCCACGGGGGTGTGGTACATATACACAATGGAGTATTACTCAGCCATTAAAAAGAATACATTTGAATCAGTTCTAATGAGGTAGATAAAACTGGAGCTTAATATACAGAGTGAAGTAAGACAGAAAGAAAAACACCAATACAATATACTAATGCATATATATGGAATTTAGAAAGATGGTAATGATAACCCTGTATGTGAGACAGCAAAAGAGACACAGATGTATAGAACAGTCTTTTGGACTCTGTGGGAGAAGAGGAGGGTGATATGACTTAGGAGAATGGCATTGAAACATGTATAATATGTATGAAACGAATCACCAGTCCAGGTTTGATGCGTGATACTGGATGCTTGGGTCTGGTGCACTGACACGACCCAGAGGGATGGTATGGGGAGGAAGGTGGGAGGGGGGTTCAGGATGGGGAACACATGTATACCTGTGGTGGATTTATGTTGATGTATGGCAAAACCAATACAATATTTTAAAGTAATTAATCTAAGAGAATTAAAACAAATAAATTTATATTTTAAAAAGTATTTAAGTAATCAGATTTAAAGAAATATCAAGAACAGTAATAATATAGATGAATCAAGGATATTTCAAACACCAGGAAGGTGTGATAAGAATGACTGAGGTGAATTAAAAGTTACCCCTAACTCTGGGGCCTCTGAACTTCCCTGAGTTGGGTCTGCCTTAATCTGCAGCAATTGAGACTTCCCTGGTGGGTCAGATGGTAAAGTGTCCCGCTTACAATGCAGGACACCTGGTTTCGATCCTTGGGTCAGGAAGATCCTCTGGAAAAGGAAATGGCAACCCACTCCAGTACTCTTGCCTGGAAAACCCCATGGACAGAGGAGACTGGTGGGCTACAGTCCACGGGGGGGCAAAGAGTCGGACACGACTGAGCGACTTCATTTGCTCTTTGTCTGCAGCAGTGTGGTTGGTAGCTGTCTCTCCCTCTCTATATCCATATCTACCCCTCCTTATGTTTTCTATGCTTTCCTCTCTTTCTTTCTGGCCTCTGCTTTCTGCTGGTGGCCCCATCTTGCACCTCTGCACCTTCCTACATCTCAAACTCTGTCTTTGCATAACTGTCACTCCCATGATGCTAGGGGATAGGAGAAAAGTGGTGCTCTTTCCTGTTCCAGATAAAAGTTCATCGTCTCTTGCTTTATTTATCACCTCTGACTTTTCTCGTGAAAACTCTGGAACTTTTTACCCTCCTTCTTTAATTTCCAGTGTGGATCTCAAGACAACGGATGCTGACAGAGGTTATGAAAGTGCAAAGGGGTGACGACCTGCATCAGAGAGAAACAATACTTCAAACTGAAGTGCATAGTGCATTTACTCGTTTTTTTCACCCCCACTGTTCCGAGCACGCATGCATGCACACACACATACACAGACACTCTGTTTTATGTTTTAGAATAGACCAAACCACAGTTATAGATACCATATCAGGGGAGATGGGCTGTTGTAATCTGCTGAATGATTAACTGAGTTCTCCATTGAAAAGAAGTGTCACATCACTTCACTTAGCGTGGGAACCTTGGAAATGGGACATGAGGGGTGTGTGTGTGTGTGTGTGTGTGTGTGTGTGTGTGTGTGTTTCCATGTACCATTCTGGTAATCAAAATTATTTTTTCTTCCTTTTTTTAACTGTGGAATCATATTTCCACAACAGCTCCCTAACTTCCCCCTCCCCTGTATTCAGCAACAGAGTAACAAAGTAGATTGCAGGGGAATGGCTTATCTAAACTCTTACTTCTACTTCCATGTTACTTTTCATCCAAAAACATCCTGTGGCTGATTCATGTCAATGTATGGCAAAACCCATACAGTATTGTAAAGTAGAATAAAGTAAAAATAAAATTTTAAAAAAGGCATAAACTGCACAGAGGTTTACAAACCTAGGGCAGAAATGCACAGAGACAAGATGGGGGTCAGACACAGAGCACAAGAGCTCTAAACTCTGACTTCCCCACCAATGACTCATTTCCACTGAGGGAGAGGGAAGGAGGAAGGGAGAGGGAGATAGAATAACTAATGTACAGTCATGTTCTGAGTTAATCTCCAAGGAGAGGCTATTCAAGCGTCACTGCAGACAGCTCGATGCCACAGGCTTTACATTTCACAGAAATCATGACAGTCAGAAAAGCTCTGAATGGAATGGAAGCCCCTCTTCTCCAGTAAGAAAGCTGTGATGGATGACAGGAAAGTGGCCTGGGCTGCCACATCAGCCCTGCTGTTTATCTGTCCCTGTTCTGGTCTGCATCCTTCTTAATCCTTTCCTCTGGTCCCACTTTAATAAGAGACATATATTCCTTGACTCTGCTGTTCCCTAACTCTTGGCATTACTACACACCTGACTGGTTCACTAATTCCATTATTCTCCTTCTGTCAGAGGTGATAAATGGAATGGCACCCTTACAACATTAGGACTGTGTCCCACTCGTGTCTGATGTCTTATCATGTTGTGGCTCAATGGCTCATTCACCCATTATTTTTTTAAAATCTTAGAAAAGTTTCTGATTTTCTTGAAATGTAGAAAAATAATATTTATAATAAAGCATGCATATACATAAAAAATCTTAGAACAATATTAAATCAGTTTGTATTTTCAATCTGTTTCAAATCTGAGGTCAGTGTTTTTATGGATGGTGAAAGGTGAAAGTAAAGTTGCTCAGTTGTGTCCGACTCTGTGACCCTGTGGACTGTAACCTACGAGGCTTCTCTGTCCATGGATTCTCTAGGCAAGAATACTGGAGTGGATTGCCATTTCCTTCTCCAGGGGATCTTCCCAACCCAGGTATTGAACCCGGGTCTCCCGCTTTGGAGGCAGACGCTTTAACCTCTGAGCCCCCAGGGAAGCCTACTATGGGTAAAAGTAGCTTTCTTTTCCTGTTGTTTGCTTTATAGTTATTTGCCTTTCCTATTGGTCTTTGTGAATATCCCCTTTATTGGGTGAGCAGAAGATGGGAAGAATGCTGACCTCTGAGTCAGGAATCTCGGTTTTCTCCTCATCACCAGGTCCTTGACTTATGAGTAATCTTGGAGGATTTTCTCACTGGCTTTGAATCTCATTTTTTTTAACTTGATAAATGGAGCAATAAACTTTGACCTTCCTATATTATTATCATTATTATTTTCCTGTTAGAAAATAAGCATGAATATTTATTATATCAATTAAT